>JAIPRL010006808.1:0-25820 GCA_025469235.1 Pemphigus obesinymphae
ACAATTTTTTAAATGTTATTATATTGATTACCTACATTAATTTACATAAGTTTAATATCATTTACCGTTATAGTAAAATTTGAAGTATGTTTTATTTAATGATTTTTATCATTTTTAATGAGTTGTATGAAATAAGTAGGAATTTATGTTCAAATAATTTTTAGATTCAGTCTCTAGATTAGTACTTTATTTTTTTAATTAAGAAAAATATACAGGAAACAGTAATACATGAGTGTATAACAATGTCATATATATTAACTTTTTTTTCCAATTTTTCCAATTTTTCACGGACCCATGGAAAAAAACCGTTTTTTTCAAGTATTTTTCCAAATTTTCTCGGAAATTTTCCGTCATTTTGATCACTATCACTGACCCTCCCCACCCCCTTCGTGGGGGCCCTGTACACATGTAATCATTTCGGGCGGCGGTTTTCGTTTTTCATACCGTTTTGTACGTTTTGGTACGTTCTTGTTGTGTACAGTGTACTCGAGTTGTATTACGCATAATAAATATATTCAAATCAAATGAACAGTCTGAGAAAAGAAAAACACAAACTTTATTGAATTATCTATGTAAAATAAGCTATGAAGTTTATTTAATTTAGTAAGTACCTACTGTACAAGTTTGAAGAGGACGCCACAAAAATGATTTTCAATAGTAAAACATGTACACGAAAAACAAACGAAATTACCTCTTAAAGTAATTTTAGAGTAGGTAGTAAAAACATATATTATAAGATATATAAAGGACAACATTTTGGAGACGATCTCATCGGCGTTTTGCAAACTATTAAATATAAAAAAAAAAAAAAACCACATTTAAAAAAGTAAAATATAATGTATTTCGTACATTCAATACGATTAAAGTAGTATTACACCCCGATGAGGTCGTCTCCAAAATATTATTTTCTGTACTAATTATTGTGTATATTTTATAATAGGTGTTTTACCTTTAAAACCATTTTAAAATGCCTTTTGTTCATTTTTCGTAAACATGTTTTTGAACAAATGTCGTAATTGATTACACACGACAATAAAAATTGATACCTATATATATATATAGATACAATACTATTTTTAGATTACTTTTAAAATGTATTTTAATATTTTAATATGTCCCAGTAAAACTATCAAATTCCAAAGGATCGTGCCACACATATCGATTAGATAAATAATTCTATTACAATAATATACTGTTCATGCGGTAATAAGGGTGTGTGGATTTCAAAGAACTTTCTAATCAGTGAAATAAAATACACGGGCCTATATAGTAATTATATTACGCACTACAGAATGAATTTGATCAGAAAAGGCACTTCGAAAGTAAACAAAATAGCCGGCAAAAAATAATCAAATATTACTCGTTGGTATTGATTTAAATGTATTATTTCATTAATTAATGTTAAATAATTTAATTTCAGTTTTATATTTTAAAATATGTTTTTCTAATTAATTGAAATCATTGGTAGGTATACCGATAAAAATATTTTAATGTAAAATTAATTTAAAAATGTAACCATAAAGAATTATTTGAATTTTCTGACGTACTCATACCATTTACAACTAATAGATTCAGTCATAATTTTTATGATATAGTATTAAGTTCCTACATTGACTTGAAAAAGACCCAAAGCCAAAAAGAATATTCACATGACGTTTTTAATTTTAATCATAATATATGATCATCAAATTGTACCTAATGACGTCAATGTAATTAAATGATCAAACGACTTAAATAATTTATTCCATATATTTCACAAAGTCGTGTCAATATATACAACATATTTTATAATACACAGTATCTGTATTCAAATTATAAGTACCAGACTGATCACTATATTACCATTATTTTCATATAATAGTTATTCATCGAATGATTAAAATGTACATTTTTTATATATAATTGGTATATATATAAAGTATAACATATAAAAAAAAAAACACATGTAAAAGTAAATATCTTTTGACGGATCGACATTTACATATAGACTCACGGGCAATCAAAATATATCCTAATAAAAAAAAAACTGACACGTGTAATATGAAAAGATAATAATATTAGTATTTTATTTATTACGTTAAATAGATACCTTTAATAAATTGCAATTAATGAACTATAAAATCTAGAATTCAATGCTGCTGAATTGAAATTTTTAAATACAATTATTCAAAATAAAACTCAACAGCAATCATTAAAAATTATAAAAGAAAAAGTTTAGTTAAAATTGTCCGATAAATAGTTTATAAAATATTATTTTTAAATCGATATCCATTAATTCTAACATTATTGTTCAAAATATAGCAGTTCCATATTTTCGAGAACAAATGACACGGACATATCGGTATTTTTTATTTTTGTTCATGGTATGATTAGTTATTATCATAGTTGTCATAAATATTTTCTAATAATACTTATTAAAAATGCTATTCAAATACATATTCAAAAAATTATTTAAAATACTACTCAAATAAAAGTTTCGAAATTGCATTTAAAAAGTATAAAAATAAACTCCAAACTGAAATTAGATTTGGTGTCAATCATCTCTACTTTATGTAAAAAAAAAAAAAAAAATACAATATTTTTAAAACGTTATTACTAATGTATAATACAATTATATACCGGGTTAAAACACCCACATTTTGATTGGATGTAAAAAATTAACGAAAGTACTCGTATCTAGAATAAAATTATTTTAATTTTTGAAAAGTATACACAATAAAAATTTATTATGAGTTAGTTTTAAAAATAATATCCGATAAGTGGTGGCCTTCATTGGTGATACAATGATGAAGATGTTTACGAAGCTCTCCATCACCTTCCGGGTTATATGCGGCGAAATTAATTTCCGAGCTTTTACCTTGGCACATAGAAGCGGTCTAGGATCTGCTTAGGGGCCCTAACCTCGAAGGGGGACAAAATATAAAAAAAGGTCATTGTCAAGTGTTTTTTTTTTTGTTGTTAAATTACCTAAAAAGAGTCCGAGTTTAGTTTTGGTAAGTGCCTTTGGGGCCCTGGGACTCATAAGTCCAGCTTTGACGAAATTACGTTAATTCCTTCTATTTTAATATATCTCTGAAGCTACCTAAAAGCAAATATGTACAAACACCGCCTTCGGTCACTTGAACAACTAAAGAATAGGATCAGAGATGAAATTAATGTCATTATTTAGATAACTCGGAGAGTGATGGAGAATATCTGTTAAAGTCTTCAACGATGTATCGTTATAAAAATATCATTTTTAAAACCAACTCGTTATAAACTGATTTCGATAACACAAAAAGTATTTAAATACCTACTTTTATTCAAATAAATTACATCATTGATTATTATTACTACAATATACGGGCATTGGTCGTCCATTAGGGGGGAAATTAGAACATGCCCCCCTCTGGCTTTTCCGTACTTATTGTAAAAATATTTTAATTCTTCCTGGTTAGACGGCCTTGCTACAATATTTACATATTTTATCTCTCAGTTGTATGCGGCTTAACAGCCCAATTGTTGATGAAAACGTATGTACCTATAAGTATTAGAATTTAACCACGTGTACATTTTCATGTTTATAACGGTGAATGTCAAAAGCTGGTTAGAGTCTTTGGGTAAAGATTTCGATCAAAATATAATATACGCTTTTAGACAAAATATTTTCAACTATTCCAATAACTATTGTAACACACAACAAATTGGCGCAAGTTTCTCAAGTTAAAAATAAATTATAAACAACCTCTCTGTGAGAGTGAATAATGTAGGTGCACTGAGTATAATATATGACTTTGACCAGCAATGAAACCGCCTGTTTATAAAAACAAGGATTTTCATTGTCCGTCCAGTGTGCATATTTCCGTCGACATCTATATGTGAATTCAATATTACTGTTATTTGTCATGTAAATAATCGGGTGGTTTCTCACGATCGACAAAAGTATGTGGTTTACTCGTATTTTGAAATATAATTTTCAATGCGGTAACGTTACCAATAGGTTGATAAAATGAAAAAACTCAATTCCACAAAAATATGAGTTACTTTTTTTGGTAAAATTTTCTATATCTATGTTATCATCTACAGTACACAATAACGACAAAAACGAACAATCACAATGAATACGATTTAACAATTAATATACTTAATTAAACCAAAAATTATTTAACTATAACACAATTATATACTTTGTCTGCAACTGATGCGTATTACAATATATTCGAAGGCTATAAGAGACGCCCCGAAAATAATCATCACGTTAAATTTTATAACAAAATTGGCGTTTAAATTCTATAAATGTATACTTTAAATAATTGAAACTCTGCGTAAGTACCGTGATTTTTCTTTATCCTTCGCATTAAATCCATATCAATCGAAAAGTAATGGAATTTAATTTTATCGGAAAAACGAACGTGATGCCTTTGTATAACTCTGCTTGAGTGTCGAACCACCGGCCAGGTGAATGGAACGAACGACAGAAATTTGGTTTCGGTGACTGGTATAGGTTTCAAATCAGCTATACAAATAAAGTGCTAAAAACGAAACTGAAATATAGGAACATTAAGAGGAAAAAAGTGTCCGTAAAAACATAGTTTCGTACTTCAAGTATTATATCGGCTAGATATAATACCGCAGATCAATAATTTTTACATTGATAGAAAAGTTGACAACACATTTTACTACATTTAGTCATTATTGTTTAATGTTAAAACTGTATTTTTCATGGGCAATTTTAAATTGTAATATTTTGTTATTTTTAAGGATCAGCCGTTACAGATTTAAAATACTTGCAAACCTCTGTCAAAAGTTAGAAAAGTTATCCTCTGCTATTTAGTGCCAATATTAATATGATCTATGGTCATTCTAAAAGTCATAAAATTTCAAGTATGAAGGTGGTTTTTTTTTTTTAACAAATATCGCGATTACACAACAATAAAGGTGGAACTAACACGGAAATATTTTTTAACTACTTTTAAAATATATTAAAATATTTTTAAATTGGCGGATTTTCATTTTCTTAAAATTTCATAAAAATTGCCTATACATAAAACTCGTTAAAAAACGAGTGTATGGCCTCTTGAGATTTAAAAAAAGTGTATTTATTTAAAAACAATAATATAGTATGTGTTTGTAATAAACCTTGGTGGTTATATAGTAAATACTATAGTTAAGAAAATGAAATAATACATGTCGCTACTCGTAAATATAAATAAATACAAACTAGGTAAATCGATTAATTTAATGTAGGTACCAACGTTTAGTATAATTAATAACATGTCAAACTGTTATACATAGATTGTTATTGTATTATTTTAATAATGAACAATTAACAAATAATTAATTCAATTAAAATTTAAAATTAAATATTTCGGTTAATTTTTTCATACTCGATTAAGTTACCTTACCGGAAAATGGATATAAGTGTATATATATACGTACCTATATAGAGAATATAACCAAATAATATTCAACTACATAATGAAAAAACAATGCCAAGAGTATATTATTATAATAATATGTTATACGCATTTTTATATTATACCTAATATATAGATACCAGTTTCAGCAACAACAAAAAAAAAAAAAAAAAAAACGTAGTCGGATAATGTATAACAATCGAAAGAAAAATTAATCCTTCGAGTAAAAAATTGGTTTAAACATTATTTTTATCTTAGGTATATTATATGAAATAATAATAATTATATTATAATATAAAGGAGAATAAATTAAGATGGCCTGAGCACATTTTAATGAAGCGACTGACAGATGAGGCAGTGAGATTAGTAAAGGGCCGAATGTATAATATTATGTTGAAAGAAAGATGGGAAGAGAAAGAATAACGAAAAAGAGATGAGGAGATGTAAATGTGTTATAGAGAATGATATGATGTGGGTGGGTTTAAGTGAAGAGGATGCGAAAGATCAAGTTAAGTGGAAGTTTAGGACTAGTGGAGAAGGCAAAGGTGAAGAAGAAGGTTATGACTTATAATATTATATCATTACATATTATCAGACTTTGGTAGTATTCCGAATACTGTATTCAGAATACATTTTAAACATTCCCAATATTTTTTAAATACTTTTTACAAGAGTAATCTGAATACATTTTAAAGGTTCAATAATTTAATAATTTTTCCGTTAGTGTAATTTTAAATAGGTATATTGATTTAAATAATAATAATAATTTTTATTGTTGAAATAAATAGTTTGAAAGTATTATGCTTATTGATATATAATAATTATATTATAATAAATTTAGTAATATTACAGTAGTACTAAGTAAGATTTGAGATCTTAGTTAGGTATATTATAATACTAATTATTACAAAAAAAAAAATTACCCTCTCACTTATTACTTAAATGAATCACACAGTATTTAAATTTGGATATAATTTATAATTAATAGGTAAATGTGTACTGTGTATTATCAATGATGTTATTATATTCATTTACAAGAAAAGGAATTATTAAATATAATAACATTATCATTAAGGGTACTATTTTTGTCATTGAAATTCAGTAAAAAAATTTATTCTTAAAGTATTTGCAATACATTTGTAAAGTATTACAAATACTTAAGGAATGCTATTATCAAAAAGTATTCGAATACATATTCTGAATACTTTTTTATTTTTTTTACTTTTTTTCGAAGTATTCGGAATATGTATTCGAAATACTTTTAAGAAGTATTTTACCCAAGTCACTATTATAAAAGCCACGGAAGCACTAAGCACGTTGGATAGAATATAGGTAAAGGATGTTGGTCAATCGTCTTTTCGGTCCTCGGACAGGATAGTATATTATTATTATTTTAGATTTGAAAGCAATGATAAATAAAATTCTGAGCGGTCATAACGAGTCATGGATCATATATAGTAGGTAGTTTTTCTTCGAGCTTAAGGAAATTACCGGAAAAATGTTATGTTTAAAGTAATAACTGAAGAGTTTCTATGCAAACCATACTATTGCCATTTTTGACAAAATCGAGTTAAATACAAATTCTTATGGTAAAATAACCGATAAATCGATTGAGACTAATTGTGTCTAAAATGCATTTAAAATATGTCATTTTTTCATAAAAAAATCTTCAATTTACTATAGAAGTATTTTCTATTATTAACATACAAACTTCAAAACTCCTACTTGACTCTCTCTGGTCAAAAAGTTGTTCACAGAGAAATAAAATAAAATTAACATATTGTAAATCCAATAACTTCCTCGCACCACTCAGAATCTAAAATAATTTCGGGATATGCACACTTCCGAAAAACTGAGTGAACTTAGCGTTTGATAACCTTTACACAAATTTAAACACGGTAAAATAATCTAAGTTTTTGCAAGGGCGATTTTCAAAGTTTAAAAAAAGTAGATCAGTGGAAGAACTTTGCAGTTTGCTAATAGGATAGGCAATGCTGATGGTAGGTGCATTAAATTTTAAAATAATAATATATAATTTCTATCGATAAAACGATACTTAGAGAAGCTCAGTATAGTATTATTTTCCGATTTATAAAAAATATCCGTTTTTTCAGTAGTTTTCTTTACGCTTAATCGATAAAACTGCTGGGAAAATAAAAAAATTTACTTTTTTAAAGTACTAACTATAACAAATTTACTATAAAAATAAAAAAAACTCTTCAGTCCAAAACGCTTGCTAAGTCCACCAAAAATGTGTATAGGTACAGATTTAAAAACACATTATTGTATAAAAATCTTATTTTCAAAATTGTGTATAAACAACAATTTCAAATAAAATTTAAAAAATTGGAGTTCAATCATAGTTTAAATACCTACTCATCTTTCTATTGCTACCAAAATCGTTAACCTACGATAATAATTATTATAGAATATATACATTTGGAATGGCAAAAATATTTTTATAAGTTTTTTTTAATAAATACCTATCGTAATTACACAATAATAAAAATTATATAACAAATAATAACGTAATTACTTTAAAATTTATTAAAATATTTTCAAATAATTGTTAGATTTTCATTTTTCTTAAAATTTCACAAAAATTGCCTAAACAAAACCCCTTAAAAAACGAGTATGTGGCATCTTCTTCTTATAGTACCTATATAAATTAATATAATATACAATATTTAAAAAATATATTAAGTATATTAATTAGAAAATAAAAATTTTAATTAATTATATATTTTTAATTTTTTTAAGAATTCATAGTCTATAATTTTCTTTAAATTAAATTAAAACGAAAGATGTGCTTAGATTATACATTTTAAATGGTAAACACTAATAAATTTTAAAAAAATAAAAATATTTAGTAAATACTAAATTTATTCAGAAAAGTATTCTAATGATAATATTGAAATAGGGAACAAATTTATTTGTACGTAAAATAAGATGCCTATACAATGTTTCCTTAAATTTTTTTAGAAATAAAAGCGCGGCCATTTTTTAAGGGTTCTAAATAGGCAATTTTTAGACAATTTTAAGAAAAACGAAAATCTAACAGTTATTGAAAAAAATTAATAGATTAGTATAATTTATTGAAAATGAGAAATGCTAAAATAAGTTTATCGTTGAAAAATGTTTGGGCTGACATGTTCAGAATGTACTAAATTTTCCGTTCCTAGACGTATTTTAAACAATAAACTACAATTTCATAAACAATTAATTTAACCTTCTATATTATTAAGTATTGAAACCTAAAACCAATAAAATTAATAACATTTTTAATATTGATATTCGCAACGAGTTGCCAAGGACGGGCGGCTGACGTACGGATATTAGGGAAAACAATCTCATCGAATGTGTTAGATTTCACAGATTCTGTTTCCCTAATAATTAGTAATAATAAGTAAAGTAATAATAATTCTAAGGACGGTTGATTTCAAATCAACAATGTCCCTCATAAATATGTACCTACTAGACAGTGTCTAGTAACAATGATAACGTATCGATAGAACGGATACAACGAGAATACTAGGCGATTCGTCTTGTGTTTAGAAACCTAAAGATATAAAGGTAACATGAAAATATTGTAAAACAAAATGAATAATATCTGTCTCCCAAGTAATCATCAACAATTTGTTCCTCGTAAATATGTACTACGAGTATATAATATACAGTAAGTACGAACAAACGGACACACCGAGGATATGAGGTGGCTAAACTAAGGTGACCATCTTTTGAAAGTTAAAAAACGGGACATTAATAAAAAAAAAAAAGTGAATATCGTAATAATTTTCTACCAACGTTTTCATAAATCGGTTTGAAAAAGGTAAATAAACAAAATACGGGACAAAAAGTGGGGTCCCACTTTCAAAATCGAGACGTATGGTCACCGAAGTCTAAACGTATATTTAGAAACCTAATTTCCAAAAAAACCGTATTGGACACATTGTACGATCAAAATGTATCCAAAATTATTTTTGACGTTTATTTACCGTCTAGTCAATATTCATGTGTTATGCTCCCCCCCCCCCACCAATAAGTCTGTCTTACTAGAACACTATACCGACCATTTTTGAGGGGGTTCTTTAAATAATGGAAATTCAACAATTAAAAAATGTTAAAATACAATTTAAAAGTAATCTAAAACAGTATCAAATCTGTACCACTTTTTATTATTGTGTAACCACATTTGTTCAAAAATTACTTGTGATCTTCTGATCTCGGTTTCATCAAAAATTATTGTGAAAGTGATATAATTACACTTTTCAATTAAACTTTGATCATCGATCATAGAGTTTTTGTGTTCGAGAAGTACCTTAAAATATCAAAAATTTGTGATTGAAAAATGTCAATTATACGTCAAAAATATTCTCATCTATTATATTCTGTTTAAATTTTGAATCTACAATAACTAAGAGAGAAGTTGAACTTAGAAAGCGAAAACATGTACACTAACAAATTTTGCTAGTGAAATAGTACTGTAGTAATTCAAATACTACGAAGTTCATAATAAACATTGAGACATAAATTATACATAGTTTAAAAATGATGACCTCTTCAATGTTTTGTTGGAATTAGATTTTCAAAAATTTTTTAATTTTTTTATATTTTTACTAATGAATATTTACCAAATACATATTTTTTTTTCTATGCTATATGTTTAGTTTGTTAAAATGATTTTTAGAAATCGGTTTCCCACAAAACATAGTTTAACTTCACTTCTCATCTTTCAAACGGTAGTACAATTTTATTTGTACGTTTTTTAATAGTTTTTGAATTACGTAATCCAAATTTTTAATAAATATCTTGATTACACAACAATAAAAACGGTAATAACACATTCAATTTTAAAACGTAAATTTTCTTAAAATGTCATAATAATTGCCTACACAAAACCCCTTGAAAATCGTTAACCGTTCAACATTTTCGATTTACATTAAAAGCAGCGATTTAAAATATACAAAAAATATATACAATCGTAATATAATAAATGATACCTAATATGTTTTTTTTAATTTCTTAATTACATTTATATGTACAATATATTATTATAGGTGTACATTTTCGATGAACATATTTTATCCGAAAAATCATTTATTTTATTTGAAACTGTTGTAGATAATACGGATTTTCTACAATATATTAGGTACGTTATTTTAATATGCCTAATATAAAATTCATAAATATTTTGTCACTACTACAAAGTGTCCGCCATAAAGTTGTGACTACCTACCATAGTACGAACTGTCTACGGTTTTCATTTTTTCTACGTAACTGCACAAAAAGTGTCCGTCAACTTAAAACGAGACATAACACGTCATATATCAATAAGATTAACAAACTTATGATTGACGGGTTACCGACTGATATACTATAAATATTTAATATGGCGACGTGTTTGACATAAGAGTATAAAAGTTCAAAACATTGCATTTGTATTAATCCAGTAATAAAACAATGTTAATATATGTGTATAATACTCTAATAATAAATCAAAATCATATCAATTTATCTATGTATTGTGACGGTTATTTAATTTTTGATTTTTGAAAACTGCATATTGTACTCATATTTACCAATATTCTTTGTGCTAAGATTATAATAATATTATATCATATAACCTATACATCCAATCTTACATTTTCAAATATTTATTATTTATTATTTAGTATATACTTTCTAGAATGAACCACCTTCAGTGTTTCTTCTGTGCTACATCTCGTGTACATTTATCAAAAGACTTATGTGAAAATACTTTTTGAAAGTATTTCGAATATCAGACTACATATTCCAAATAGGTCGACACTTCTAAAACAAATATATTCAGAATTCAAATACTAAAAAAAAATTCATAAATATGCAATGCGTTCCTACTATTATAAAACTCTACAGTAAATATAACAACCTAACACCTATGATTGTACAGGGCTTTGAGAGGAGGTATAAATATAAAAATTTGAAAAATTTGTAATCCTATATCCTTTTTTTATAAGTACGGAACACATACTAATTATGAATAATTATTATTGTTAATATCACTTGTATATTTTTAACTGGCAACCCATATTTTTCAGATTCATGTAGCAAACAAACTATTTCTATTTTCTATTTCATTCTGATTATGCAAGTATTCAACTATGTTATATTTGATGTTTTTAAGTAGTTGTTTTATTTTTTATTTTAAAAATGATAAAAATAAAATTGAAATCAAAATCAAAATGTACATTATTGTAAAATCAATAGATTCCTCGATTAGCTAAAAATCTAAAATCCTGTCAATTAGTTCAACAGAGAATTTTAATCGTGTTTTAAAATGTTTTTCCATCTGAGAGTAAGAATTGAAAATTTACAACACATTTTACGTCAAATGTTAAAATTAATCAATTTTTTCAAATGAATAATAGGTATATTAATATCTTTACTTATCTCCATAATCAAGATTTTTCTAATGATATTAATAATTATTAATGAGATTAATAAAATATTTAGTTGTACAGATTCAATTAAAAACAAAACGCCTATATTGTTAACGAAAAAATACACTTGTAGTAGGTACCCATATATTATTTTACAAATTAAAAGACTCGTCATAAAATTAAATATTAGGCAAGTAAGTACTTATACGCACGATAAATTTTCCTTTGGGTTTACCGTGTTTGGACTTTCAAGTCAAAACGTATATTCTGCAGCGTAATTACATGATAACAAAAAATAACGCGGAGCGTGACCTAACCTAACCTAACGTAACTAATTAAAAAAAAAAATACTGGTGTTTTAAATATATTAGAAAATGGTAAAAAAAAAAGTCTCAAAAATCGTTTATTCGCAATTAATAATCAAGTTTATAAGCTTACATAACAAATGTATATAATAGGTGCCTACTCGAGAAACACTAGAGTACTTATTTGAATTTTATTCAATTTACTTGTATAACTTTAATGAATCTTATGAATAATTTGCACGTATTATAAAATACATTACGTTCATATCACATATAGGTTAGGTACATATTACTCGTATCCGCGAAGACAAATGTTAAAAGTTATAAAACTGCAGTAGGTAGTGTTAACGTCATATTATAAAACTACTATTCAGTTTTCGTATGTTATTTTTAAACACTTGTTTACACTATTATGTTCTAAAAAAAAAAAAACCTGACCAAAGAAAATAACACATAATATAATATACAGTAGGTGCCTGCGTACATAATTAAATTCGTACGTGTTTTTGGACACATGTCCGTGCCCATGGATGATCTAACGACGTTTACTTATTTAACTTCGATGCAAGACGATCGTTAAAAATTAATACACATTACAGGTTTTCTGTGCAGCGACAGAGGTTTTTTTGGGGCACGTGTCCCAATAAATCGGTGAGTGGTGGCCGGTGGATACCTAATGGCAAATAAAAAAAAAAAAAATAAAAAGCATGGATTATAAAATAAGACGTGTTTATTCTTTACGATGTTATACTATATAATAGCATAATATTACCATAATTCAAGCCTCGAGCAATCATCTATAATAATAATAATAATAATAATATAATACACGCATGATAATATTATTAACTCTTAATAGGTATATTGACAATAACATCATAATACCGTATCTATATAGAACGGTGTCCCAAACGCCCAAGGCTGGACGTTAACGAATAACAAATTAAAAAAATATGACTTTTTTTTTTTTTTTAATATAAACTTTTAAAACAACAAGTATACCTTTTATTGAAAAAAAACCCAGTAATTTTTCATTTCATTTTATTCCCGTTATACCGTATTATACTTTTATAAAAAATACAATTTTCGATTTAAAAAACAATAATATTTTACGTTTACATACAGGATAACCTATTAATTTGTATATATTATAGTCCTTATATCTCTGACGTATCCTCCAGTTGTTCTCCAAAAAATATTAGTTACCGTAGTTAATATAAGACGTTTGACTAATGTTTGACTAGACAATCGAATTTTATCTCATAATCAATTAATCGATTTATATCATAATTATAATGATAACAAAAAAAGTGCATTATAAATAATAGATAATATTGAATAGATATACTAGCTTAATATACCAACTGATGACTACAAAATTACGAAATTAAGTAAGATTGTTAGACCATGTCATTTGTTTTGATTATATTGATAAGTGACAACTTGTAGAAGAAATAGAGTACCACATAGAATCCTAGCACGTTCATGAGTCACTATATGTGAGTGAACTTCTCGTGATAATTTGTTAAAAATTAAAATATTTAACTTAATTTTAATAACTAAGTTAAGAGGTCGTCGCGTTGGAACTACAAATGTTTAATAAAAATATCACATTAAAATTTCGCACTTTTATCAACTTACAAATCGTATGATATAGATAACAATATTACCTAGTGTCCTAGGTGGCCGATTTTTAAGATTTTAGAAAATTTTTAAAAATCAAGTTTTATAACAACTCGTAACATATTTAAAAAAAATGCATATAACAATTCGGCTACGTAGGTAATAATGATAATGTGATAATGTTGTTCTTTATAATTTATTTTTTGTTTCGTATTTCTGCGGTATTCACAAGTTGATAAAAATGAGAAATGCGAAAGTTATATATATTTTTAGTAAAGTTGTTTAAATATAAAATACATAAAAATATAAATAATAGTGACATGGGATCACATTTTATTTAATTTTTCTTAAATTTACTATATATTGAACCACTTGAAAATCAGGAATGAGATGTCCTTTTAAGTTATTTTTTCGTCCTTATTGTAATATTCAATTTTTAATTTAACCAAAAATAAAAGTAATTTTCAGTTTTTAATTTAACTTATTCTTACTTAAATAACTTATTACGAATAATGACTTTAAAAAAATGTAATTAACTTGAACAGTCTTTTTTTTATAACGATACTATAACGAGATTTTACGTTTAGCATTTTAACTTCAGGCAGATAACTTCAACTTATCTTGACTCAGGGCTATAGTGGAGGGTAAACGGTGTAAAAGATTAAATTAATTAAAGAGTATAACCAATTAAAAAGGATATAAGATATTATTTCTTAGAGTTTTTTTTCTTTTTTACTCGTATACCGTATACTCTCTGTTTTTTTAAACTACTGATTAAATCAATGTTTCCGACCTTTCTGATGCGTCGATGATACACTAGTCGCTAATATATACTCGTTATTACTCCATGCAAAAATTTTTTTAATAAAATTTTTAGTTGTAAAATTTTCTATAAAATTTGTTTAGATATTATTTTGTTGTAGATCACTATAAATTAAAATAACATGTAATTAAAAAATCTAAATAATAATATTAATTTATAATAAGATAACGTGCATATGATCTGTTATATTTTCTGTTTAGCATACAATGTATCAATGTACATTGTACATAGATTAATAAATGTAAATTATATTTGAAAAAAAAATGTTCGGGAAAATAATACATAACAAGAAAATCATGCATGAAAAATCTCTGATGTGTTCATATTAAAATGTTCATTAGATTAGTGCCGGGTTCGATTAGTTCGACACACATTTTCTCGGTTGCACAAAAAGACTTTTTTCTATTTTTAATTCAAAAAATGTGTTATGTGTTTACTATTTGATAACTAAATGGATCAATTTTAGTTACACAAATAATTTAAGCAATCCTATACAGGCGAGGAAATAAAAAGTATATAGTAATTAATATACAAAGTTAATATTCAATTTTGTAGGTATGGATTATATTTTTAAATTCAAATAAACTAATTCGCAACATTAATTATTAATCATATAAATCAAAAATGGTCCTCTGAACAATTTGATAATGTAACAGGACCTACCAATATTTTTACTCAGCCGGCGATTAATGTCCATTTTAAAATCTCTTTAGAAACTGTTATAATTTGTCATTTTTGTAGATCAATAAATACCAAACAAACATATAATACAAAATATTATAATTAAGATTCCAAGTTTTACCCGACATATTTTTTAATACGCATTCTTTTAAATCAAAATTACTATTCTAATAACATATCAATTATGTTTATGATATACCTAATATTACCAATGCCTAAGATATATATTAAATTATCGAACGTATTTCTTGATATTAGACACCGTCGAAATCTATATGAAACGGTATTTGGTTAAAATTGCAATAACACGAAAATTAGTTGATAACAATGTGGTAATTGACTGCACATATGACCCAAAGCACGTGTTTTTTATATGTACATAATTCCGGATATCGTAATGCGTCACGGAATATAGGTAAACGATTTTTTTCATCAAGAGAAACTATCTGTAGGTACTATATTATGATAACATTTTACTTAATTTTTATAATATAACATTATGTAAATAACAAAAAAAAAAAAATCATACAAATATGGCAATATCATAGCGTTACACCAATATTATTTCCATCGTTTTGATGTGAAACGATTTTTTTTTTTTTATTTAACAATAAGCTACGGACCAGAGACAAAAACATAAATTTTTTTTAAACAATTTGTTTACTTAAAAACATATGCTATACATTATTTGTTTTAATTTTAGATTCTAAATATAGTGATGAATGTATTAGTTTTACAATGATGAGTTTTATTTTTATTTTTTTATGTTTGTATACACTTTATTTAGGCAGAGGGAGTAAAGTAAGAGTTTTCTAATATTTTTTGACAGGAAATTTATTTTAACTGATACTTTATATAGGTCATTTTTTAATTTTCCAAACAATTTTCAAAAGCGTAACGAAAAACTTCCTTTCATAAGGGAAATATCACGAAAAGTTGTAATAAATTAGAAAATAACAAATAAACTAGTCATGGTTACTGACTAATATAGATGACATAATATTATTATAACTACCAAAAAAATTCAAAATTATTATAAATTATAAAATTAAAATGCCAGAAACCTGAAATTTACATCAAATATTTATTATAGTACTATGTATATTGACGTCATATATTTTTATTAGCCATATTAATGCTAATAGTAATATTCATGTTATAAACACCGAAGCTTCGTTCAGAATCATTTTATGGAAAGAAATTATTTATTATTGTTTATAAATTCAATACTTATATCCACCACGAGTATTCTACCTAAAAAACCCAAGTGCATCAATCCCCTACCGACCGTTTTTTTTATAACTATCATTTATTTATTGTTGCCCTATTATTAAATTTAAACTGTCAATTTTTGTATTATCTGTCCGTAAAAATAAAATTTTACCAGGTTACATTTGTTTCAGGTTTAATTTAAATTGTTTTAGTATAAACTGTATAAGTGCCTAAACCTAACATTTTCGACAGTTTATTTATTAAACCAATATTATTTATTTATTTATTTATTTCTTCGATGAAGATAATGAGCCCCACTGAACAAGCTTAAGTGGTTGCACATGATTTCACAAATTTAAATAAAATAATCATATAAAAGTACAACAATATTTAAAGTATAAAATGTATAAAGAAAGTTATTTCAAATAAAATATATAACATCATTAAACAGAGATTGTCATATTGAATTGTATAAAATAATAAGTTGATAAATAGAGGGTGCAAGCACTTCACTTGTCTGGCAGTTTAGGTACTCTTAGTGGATGTATTGCATTCGAAAGCAATGCAATTAATTAAATATTTCAATAAAACCATATTCTAATCGGAACTCGGTGTAATATAGACATAACTATTATGTATCGCCAAAAAAATTAATATTTTACTAATATATATGTACTATGTGAAAATATCCAGTTTTTAAGAACATTATTTTCGAAATTTCAGAACACGTATTTTTCTACCATTTCCTTCACGTTTTAGTAATTTTCTCCTTTTTAAGTATCTTAAATAGACAAATTTGCTTTCAGAAAAATTTGAATACGAAAATAATACTTGTATTCTTGCCTATTGGACCAAACTTTTTAAATAAATTTCCATTATAATAGTGTTATCAATTTAAAAAATCAAATGTAGATGCAAAATACTTTTTTTAGAGAAATTTATTTATTTATTTATTATTATTAGAAATGAAAAAGTAATATAAGACGAGGCTTACAACTTACAAAATTTAATTATCATATCAAAGAATTTAAAAATAAAACTTTCGTTTTGCATTTTTCGAGGCATATTTTGTCAATAGTGTATGTTAATTTGTGTTTAGCATTCAAATTAATAAAATAATATAAAAATAATTAAGAATTATTAATTAAAAATTATTAAGCATGGAATAAAAACTTTCAAAATTCAATTTAATTTAATTTTAATACTTACTAATATAATTTTTACAAAAAAAAAAGTATAAACATTTTTTATAAATTGTATTAATAGTTCAGTACACAAAAACAAATACATTTAAACTTTGAATCTGTATATTAAATTTTCAAAATAACCTTCAAGCTAAAAAAAAAAAAAGAAGATATTATCTATTATCTATACTTTGTTCACCTACAGATAAATATAAAAATGTTATACTTATATAAAATACAAAAAAATACTATCTTAATACTTGTACTATTAATATACAGTTATACGCGTATATTATATACTTTTCAAATGTATGAATATTGTTTTATAAAAAATTAATGAATATTTTAATATCATAATATTTTTTAGGCTATATTTAAAGTCATTATTCTTGATTTTTTTTTTTTTTTTTAAGTTCATGCTAAAGTTAAAGTGAAGTTGGTTAAAATCCATGCTCTAGCTATTAATAATACTTGATCTACATAATCTGCAAATTGCCTATATTCTCGTTTGACTTTTTTTCTAATACCATTTCACTTTCATTCGAAACAAAAAAAAAAAAAAAAAACAAATAATTATTGTGTTACTTAACAAATTATATAGGTACATCTATATCAAATATATAGTTACACAAATAACTTTCTTTCTCGCTATCGAATAATAATATTATTTGCATAATTTGCTTACCTACCAATATTATAATTAAATCGATGTCGATGGGAAAAATGAAAACCACAATATATTTAAATTACCGGCTGAAATGTTCTAAACCACTTTGAGTGTAATGAGAGTACCTATACCTATCTGTATATAATGAAATAGCATATTCAACTATTTTTTACACGACATATTATGTTAACACGAGTTTCGTGTAAAATACATCGTATTATTACGTAAGCCCGTGAGTAACGATATTCTATGAAATAAATCATGCGATTGTATAAAAAAAAAATTTTGAAATTTGAAAACGAAAATGTCGTCTGACAACTATAGATAAGAAAAAATATATTTAAGTAGTTGGGTATCATACAGTAAACGCGGATTGATACGGTACATATATTATATATTTAATAGGTATATTAAAGAAATTATTATTATTATTATTATTATTATTATTATTTTTTTTTTTTTTTTGTAATAACACAAGCTTTTTATTATACATATTTCGTTATATATATTTTTTTTTTTTTTCTGTCCATATAGATCGAGATCGGCTTAGAATTATTTTCCTAATAATGTATCATTGTTTTAAAATTTTTAAAACAATAATACAACCATGGTTTGCACCGAGTTGAGCGAAGCGAAACAAATGCCCAACACCTAGTTTCTTTATCCTGTGCGTGTTATGATTATTATGTTTTTAATTGCACTTTTCAAACAGGTTAATCAACATATCGTATCCAATTTAACGCAAACAGTAAAAGTACCTATTTTTTCAAGGTATCGCATCGTAGTGTGTCAACTAATACAATTTTCCATGTATTTATATGCACTTATCCACTTGTAAACATTTCAAGGTAATTTACAATAATAACATTTTGTTATTGGCCATTGGGTATTTATTCATTTTCGAGTTGAAATTGTGTGAAAATATTATCAATTACAAGTTACCGATGGCTATTACTATAACTTTAGAGTTCAATACAGTTCAATTTGTAGACATTAAAATTTTTATAAACTATCATTGAAGTAAACAGCTGTTACACCGTTCGTCAATATGACGAATAGCTGTATATTCGAGTTTAGATCATTTACATTATAATATATAGGATATACCTGCATACATGTCGGCGATAAAATATATATTTTTATATACGCTGTACAGATTATAAAGTAATTCTTGTTGTAACGTTTATATTTGTACGCGTTGAAATTTTCAAGATTTTGAACGGGGAAATCTATTGATTTTACAATGGTGATTATTTTTGTATTTTTCGTGTATAGTACGGGAGTCTATTAGGAGTTTTGGCGTAAAGAAATTTTCGATATAAGTATTACTAATATATATAGAAATGATATTATGAAAATGTATGGTGACAAAAAGTTCAAAACTATTTTTTACGGTAATAGTCGTGTGTACTATACAGATCTCTGCTCAAAATTGTTTTATCAAAAGAAATAATCATTTATTAATACATAATTACTTTCAAATTCAATAAATTTATACATCCATCGCCTGCAGTATCCTATCCACCGATCAAGTGCTTCCATCTACTTCAATAAATATCTTTCTAACCTAACCTACTTCCCCCTACTTTTTTCTCCCGATTAACTTATTTAAGTTAAAGTTTTCAACTTTTTTTTTTTTTGTTTTTCTTTAATTTATAACCTAGGATTTATTATTAATGCTGAATATGCATATTTTTAAAATGTTTACTAAAAAATTGAACGGTAAATCCTAAGATATAGGCACACTGTTTTCAATACAGCTGAACGAATTCCATAAATTAAAATAAATAACATGTTTGCAAAAAATAAAAAACCGATTATAAATAATAATAACACTAGGTATTTATCATTTTTATCATTTTAGTTTAAACGCTGTAACACTTCGTCGAATGACCTTGTAAATAGTCCTATATATATATGTTTGCACAAGTACGTAAATAACGTTATTAAAATTAAAAATCAGAGCAAACTTAAAATAATTATTGTGGTTTTTTTAGATTAACTTATTTGTTAGAAAATTAATATTAATATGTATTCATTAAACTCGGACAGTAACCAGGGGGGAGGCTACATGTGTTTCAGCCCCTTGAAATCTCAGATGTATTTGTATTCATATAGTGATATAAATAAATATGATCTAAGGTTATAATCTAATCTAATAGTTCAGGGGTTCTTGACTGATGGTTCATGGATTCTTAAAAGGTCCGTAGATGAATTCTCAGGGGTCCGTGGTCCGGCTTTGAGTTTATTTTATATATCAACATTACCTATATAATAATTCAAAAAAAAATGTTTTTGATGAAAATACATTATTTAAAATTAGCTTATTAGTATATTTTATTTATTAGGTTATCGTCGGAATAGGTAAAACGTGTCCCAAAAAAGGTCATGATCATATTATACTTTGTAAATCGTGACACAAATATTTTTGAAACATACGTCCCAGTCTGTTTTTTCAAAATCAAAATTTATCTTCCCATCTTTCAGGACTGTCATTATTATTAGAATTCATAAATATAGTATGGTTAAAATATTGGTTTTGAACCTCATTGGTCTGTGTGAGACTTATTCTATACATTATTACCAGTTGAATAATAATGCCATACATTTTAATTAAAATTTTCAATCATAACAATTTTAATCAAACATAATATTTTTTAAATACATTTTACTTTATAATAATAATGATATAGATAATTCTAAGTCTAGACGTTGATTTAAAAAAAATCGTGGGACGCAATAAATTTAAATATGTTTTAAAAATACTTGACCCAAAATGTACATAATGTACAAAATAGTATACAAAATATATACTAGACGAAATTTACAACAAAAACTGAAAAATATATTATATATATAATGATATACCTTCATATATTATGTGCAATAACGGATACTATTTGAGATACCTAAATAAATCTGTATAGTTATTATGAGAGAAAATGGTTTTTATATCGCATAGGGAGCCAGGATTCAAAAGGTTAAGAATCCTTGCTATAAGCAGTGGCGTCATTCCAGGTTATACTAGGCGGGGGCAAAATTTTGACCGACCCCTTTAGAAATAATAAATATTTAGCAAAAAAAAAAAAAAAAGGTCTTCGCATTCTTCGCGATGTAGGTATACCATTGCCGGTCCCCCTTAAAATTTCCGATAGACTTTAAAAATCAATCGGGCCCGCAAAAATTAGTCAGCCTCACATAAATCTTAGGATGGGGCAAATGCCCATCCTGCCCCCCCCCAAATGACGTCACTGGCTATAAGTATATACAATGGTAATACTTGTCATTTTTGACAATACCCCATGAAGACTATTATCACACTGGTCAACTAGAGACACTTATTACTTCTTATTCTTTTTCTCCTTTGCCTTCTCTTCCAACTATTCGGGGTTAGCCACCCTAGTCCTACACTTCCACTTAATTATATCTCCCGCATCTTCTTCACTTACCCTCACCTTCCTCATTTCAATCGCCATCACATATCCCTATTTTCGGTCTTTCTCTCTCCCTCTCTCCATTAACATATATTTCCTTTATTAATCTGACCACTTTAGATTCTTCCCTCCTTAATACACACTCAAGCCATCTCAATCTATTCTCCCTCGTTTTGTCAATTATCGAATCTTCTCCTATACTACTTCTTATACACTCATTCCATATTTTGTCCTCTCTAGTCACTCCACTCGTCTACCTTAACATTCTTGTCTCTGTTACACTAACTTCCTGTCTTATAAAATTTACCTTTTAATCTAATAAGGATTTTCTTGTCACACAAAACACCTGAAGCTCTCTCTACTTCATCCATCCACATTTAATCCTGTGTTTCATAGGTATCCACTTTGAATCCTCATCTTTCTGTACAATGTACCCTAAATACTTGAACTTCTCAAGCTCTCCCACTACATCCCCAATCAACTTTATTTTTGTCTTTCCCTATTCCTTCTGTGTTTCCTTTCACTAAAATCATACACTATATTATATTCTGTTTTACCCCTACTAATCTTTAATCTTTTTCCCTCCTGAATTCCTCTCCAATTTTCCAGTCTACTATTCACTTCCCAAGATTCTCACCAATCAGACTCTCATCAGCACTATATCATCTGCAGCAAACAGCATACACCGGTACCTCACCCTGTATATCCTTTATGATTTCATCCATTACCCAGGAAAATAAGTAAGGACTCAAAGCCAAACCCTGGTAAGTTCCCACTCTGACCCTAAAATCCTAAATTTTCCCACACAGACTTCTCACTTTTGTACTCGTCTCTTCATACATGTTTTTAATTATGCTCGCATATACCTTTTGGAAACCTTTCTATATTAATGCCCACTTCGAGATCTCTATAGGAATCCTATCATAACCCTTCTCTTGATGAATAAATACCATACACAATTTCCTTTTTCTTTCTCTATACTGAGTGCACTTATTATAAATAGACTAAATATATTATACAAAATAAAAATAATCAAAAAATATCGAAAAATAATCTTGGCTCCGGCACTAAATTAGACTATTTGACTAGGCACAAATTATATAGATTATAATATAATATATCCATATAATATAAATACATATGCATATTCAGCCATTATATATATATATATACATGGCTAATGAGGGTCCTTCTTTCTATTTTTGATTATATTTGTATTATTAGCTATTATTTTACTATTAATTTAAATTTAATTAATATTTGTTTATTGTTACACATTAAAAATAAAATATATACAATATATTGACATATACCTAGCAGTGTTTCCCAATCTATAGTCCGCAAGATATTGTGAGATGGTCCGCAAAGCCATACCTAAAAAATTGGAAAAAATTTCAACGTAAAGCGATCGAAGTATATATACATGATATATAAAAAAGTATACAGTGGCGGCGCCAGGGGTGGAAAGGTAGGGCAAGTGTCCTACCCAAATGTGGTTTCGCCCTACCGGTTTTTAAAAAAATTTCAACTTTCTTTTTATTATTTTATGGTTTTTGTAATGATTTTTCTTTTTAACGTTGTTAATATTATTTGGATCCTGAGAGAGAGGGGTGGACAATGACAATATAAATCTAGCTTCGGATTTCCGCAAGGTTTTAAAGTTTGGGAAACATTGACATATAGCATTCATATGTGGCCATATTTCACAATAAATAACTTCCAGTACCTATAACAAATATTCTTAATTAATTAATAATACCTATAATATAAATTCATTTTATGAATCTAGTTTATTTTTAAGAAATTAAATAGAATTTTTAAAAATTACATAATAACTGATATTACCAGGTCGTAAATAAATAATTCAAATTCACAACATTTTTTTTATTATTAAAAAACATATCAGGAAAAATCTAATAATGCATTCAATATATTCCACGTTATTAATTCTAGTTATTTCATTATTTCAAAATGTATTTAGTTTGCAAAAATATAACAGTAATTAAACTCAAAACAGTAGTCATATAAATAATACGAAGGATACAACCTACCTAATATTATTCAATTATTTTCATCCTGTATTTGATAAATCGCCAATTAAATTATTTTGTTCATAAATACGAATAACACTATATTGGAATCATATGCGAAGTAAAAGTACAAACAAAAGAAATTGTACTCAAATAATTAGATAATTGTGTTAGCGCTATGTATAAAATAGGTATCTAAACAATAAACATTATTATACTTACCTTGAGCTATTTCCTACCACCAAAACGAGCGGAAACCGAATTTTTAATTAATTTACAAAAAACACTTGAAAATGCATAAATACATATAATGCTATAATTATTATATTAATATATACAATCTATTCCCAATCCATGAAAATATAATTAAATGATGTTTTCCTCGCGCAAGTTATCATTATATAGTTAGATATCTAATAACTAGTAGAAATAACTAGGCTAAGGCTAATTTAGTAAACTTTTCTTCACGTGAGAAAATATTTCTATATTCTAAAATAATAATTGGGCATTATTTTCATGGTCACAAAATTATGTTCCTATTAGTGAAACATTAATTATTAAAAATATGCTCAAATTTTATACATATAAATAATAATTTTTACATTATCATAATTCATATTATGTTACAATCCGACGCATTATTAAGATTTTATCTTTTCTAATATAACACAATACCAAATAATAATTAATAAATTATGTTTATAGATAATAAGCACATTATATTAAAATAGAAAAATTTATAATAATAAGGTCCAAAAGCATTGAGTTATTTTAAACTTTCCAGAAATACCGATTATGAAAAACTCAGTTTGACCAAAAGTTATCAAATTTAAACTATTAAAAAAAAAAAACTAAAAATAAATTCTTTGAAGCGAATTAATATAAGTTTTTTCTGAAAAAATCAATAACTATTATTATTACTATATAAAACCAAAACCTTTAACACATGTAATTTATAGATTATTAGAATCTTAAAACATTTAAGCTTCAGATTACGACATTTTTATTCAGGTTTTTGATTTCTATACATAAGTTATACCTTGCTTACTAACGCTTACTAACGCGTTTTGTCCGTCCGTATTTTCTATCGATTCGTTTTTATAATTACTAATAAGTACATAGTTCTTGTGTGAATATGATAAGGTAATGATAAGATATAATTATAATAATATAAAACTCATTTTTGTAAGGTTAAAAAACAATACATATATAAAATAGTATGCTTGGTGCATTTTATACAATTTCAATAAGCTAATAAAAACTGTAATAGAGTATAGAAACATTGTTGACTTGACACTTAATTGTCCTCACAATTTGTTAATTAAAGTTACCAGGAAAATAGATACTCTGAGAAATATAACATGCTCGTACTTATATATGTATATATATATGTTATTATTAAATGTATATTATATTCATGTCATACCATTGTGATTACATTTTATTATTTGTAAAAAATTAGAAATAATTCGCACGTCGGATAAAATATTGGTGGAGGATGTTGGTCAATCGTCCCTTCGATCCTCGGACAGGATAATGTATATTATTATTTTAAATTGGCATTCAATAAATATGATTCTAGACGGTGTAATTAATTTTTTTTTTTGAAGAGGGGAGGATTAATTTGCTATCAAAAACTCTCATTTTAAAATTCATTTTAAATATAATATACTATAGCCGTCATACCCGACTTCACCTAGGATTCTTATACTTATTTCTCGCTTATATTCTATGTATTTGTTTTAAGATCATTGTAAACGTTATGAACTCTTGTCTCCTCCACAAGTTTCAGACAAACTTTTTCTTGTATTTTATTTAATATTATAAATTGTATTTTGTTTTTCGTCCTTTGAAATAATAATAAATATCAATATCAATATCAATTTCCCTTCCAATGCTTTATAACAATTAAAGGACGTATTGTAAAAAAATTTTATTACATAAATAAATAGTACATGAGGTAAGATAAATTTCTGTGGTCGAATTATTGTTGTAGGACAATTATTTCCCTATGTAAAGATAAGTCGCGTTTTACGCGTGACGTCA
>JAIPRL010006809.1:0-25816 GCA_025469235.1 Pemphigus obesinymphae
AAATGTACAAATCAAAAACTAATTAGTTACATAGGGTGCTAGATAATTTTTATATCTTTTTAGACATTCTCAAGTTGATAAAAGATAAAAAAATAAAAACATAAATACTTACGTTTTTTTTTAACAAATATAGTGATTATACGATAATAAAAAATTATATTCAAACAATCCTATTTTTTAAATTCATTAAAATATATTTAAAAATTTTTCAGTTCGATATTTATTTGTATTAAAATTTCTTGCCTATAAAGAACCCCTTAAAAATATTAATTATGACGTAAATATAATTTGATTTTTATATCTAATAGATATTCAATTATTTGTTTTCTTATTCATTGATATAAAATAATTACTACCTATTATAATGTACATTTGTATAAATAAATCATTTTTCTTTGTTGATTTTTAATTTTGTTTTATCACATAGAACAGAGAAAAATGATCCATCGTCCTTTTTGATATTTGGAAAAGACATTATATTTATATTTTCATTTGTTACTTGGTATTCGATCACGAAGATTCTCTGGGTCAATACTCTATCGCAAAGTGAGATACAAATCTATTATCAACCATTACTACTGAATTTATTTATGAGTTCAGGATATACCACAGTCAAATTTTATCCAGTGTCGTGGTGAGGAAGGAGGAACTAATCTTTTTTAACAACAATTCAACTCGCACAAAAAATAAAGTTTTAAATTTTAACTAAGTATATAAAATACCATTTTTTTTTATTCAATTTTATTATTCAAATTTATCAATATTATTATTTAAACGAATTTTAATAATTTTTTGTTAACATTATATATCGGATTTTGAGACAATTGATTGAACTAATTTGAGCATATTTTCATTAGACATAAGCCATGCTAACTTCCTCTTCTTGAAGACCATTATAATGCTTAAACTATTGATCAATGCCTAACCTGATTTATTTATAATATTCTTTTATTTAATGATAACGGCGGCAATTATAAATAATGTGGCGACATTAATTTTCTATGTTATTAAAATACATAAATAAATAGTTAATTACAACATAAAACTAATACTTATTATTTATAAATATTATAATTATAACGATTTTATTAATGTTAAACTAGACATTTTAGTAAATCTTCTAAAAAGTAAGTAATTATTTAAAAATGATGGACATTTGATTTAATCTGGAATTATAAATAAATGTTAACTGTATTGATTTCCTGTCCGAGTATATTAGATGAAAATCTTGAGCTAATCCGTATATAAGGTCATGTGTTTTGGAATTTTCGACTATATTATGAATTAAATCATGCAATTAACGTTTTTATTCCATGTAATAAGACATGTACTGATCATTGAATGATTTAAAGTGAACCTGAGTAAAATAGAATGTGTGAAGGCGAACGGCGGAACTAATAATTACCATATCGCATTTAATAAAACCTAACACAAACGCGTAAAATGAACTGGCCGATTATAAGAATTTTTAAATTAAATCTTGAAATCAAAAGTCTAATATACATAGCTATAATAAAACATATTTGGAGTAAGGGCATATAATTTTGTGGTTTTACCAGTAAATCTAACATCAATTCAGCCAAAATTATCAAAAAATTGTTCATTGATAATCGTCAGAGTCGTGGCCGCCGGATTGGCGCCGTCCAGTCGCCATTGGCGCTCGAAATCAATCGCTGACGGTATGGTTCCGAGATTACGCGCTCGACCGCGCGGCCTAGAATGACCCACAAATATGATCCCAGATTTACGGAAGGGTGTGTATTCGACGTTAATGGCTCCTTGGTGTCGTCGATAGCATTTTCTCAACGGTGATCGTTTCGTCTTGTCAAAAAATAACATTGTTCACTGATTGGTTTCAGTATTGATCGGGGGTGGGTATCCGTCGGAAACCGGATTGGTAGGTTTCGAAATTAAGAGTGGTGACTAATCCGCTCTGGTGTCCTGGTTTCTGGATCCTGTGAGAAGGTGGAAAGTGTCCATGGATGTCTCCTCCGACCGTTGACGATGACTGGTCCAGGTGTCCTCAGTCGATGATGGTTTTGGATTAGGATGGATAAAGTGACTTAACTTGCCGAAGTAGAGATCACAGAGAAAGGTAGGTAAGTAGAACTTGCAAAAGTATGGACCTTTAGCATTGGACTGACTTATTTTTCCAAAGTAGTGTGCAGGGGAGGAGTAAAGTAGTCAGAGACGGAAAGTGGTGTGCAGGTGTGTACATGCGTTTACCCTGGTAAACGGTCGAACGGTCAAGGCGGGGTGGTTATAGATGTATCACACTTTATTTAATAATTGTCGATCTCTAGTTCCTTACGTAGCGAACCACATTTTACTAATAATAGTCATTTCAACTGTACGTGTTGGTTAGGATTGTTGCAAGAGCCGGATGTAGATCCTAACCAAGGACAGTCCGTAGAAGCTTGTCGAACTAGCAAGCGGTGGATCGACTTGCAAAATCGATTAGTTATGAATCACAACGGCAGGTCGTCCATTAGTGGTTCACGACGCAGTGGTTATGTATTCAAAAACATTCTAATTATTGTAGTTTTGTAGTATTTTTATTGTCACAATCTTCCAATCTACCGGTTGTGGCCAGTCGTCCTCCGGATGCTTTGCTGTTCACTAGCTTCACCGTGGCCAACATTGCGTTCATCAATTTTTATAGGCATCGACTGTCTGTTCAACATAGTTGCTTGTCTTTTAAGTTCTTCTATAGTTCACTGCTCCTAGAAGACAGATATCGGGCTTAGGTGGTCTTGTTTTCATATATCACTTGTCTATTTTATTTTTGTCATAATCTGTAGTTTTGTGTTTTTTCGCTTGATAAATTTAGAAAAAAATCTATTTTGTTTAGATTTTTTGACAACTTTCGATAATGTTTGAAACATTTTCGAATGTTTTTATCTTCCATTGCTCGTCAGATTTTAGGTCATTATCACTAATTACTAGTAATGATATTCCGTTATTGCAATAATTTGTATATCACGTGTGATACGGCCGTAATTCGGTCGGTCGTATTAAATACCGTTTTCCTTTTCGTTTATGGGTTCATCACTGCCACAGTTGTGTCTTATTAGCCTCCATACATACTGACTCGTATTTCGGGATATCAGGCAGATATAAAGGGAATTTTTAATATGGTATCGATATTATCTTTAGGTCGGTTTACTGTCAAAACTTTCAACGATGTAGTCTCTGTTGTCTCTAACTAAAATCTATTCAGCCAGAACTTTTAAGTAGTTTGGCCATTTGATGTGTTTCTCCGAGCTGTGCATACGTAGTATTCTCCCGATTTCTATATTGTTTCTTTCCGCCGGGTTCGCTTGTGGGTTTTTATAATATTTAGAGATCGTTTAATATTGTTGTTTATGGAACTGTACAATCATACTTAACCAGTATTAAGACAATTAAATTAAGGCATGTTTATTTTATTGGCTCAAGTAACACGTACCAGTATAGTTTTCGCGTCAAAACTATCGATAATTGTGTGTTGATCTATATTTTATTAATTGTGTCTATTCAATATTGAAAATATATAGAAGTGGTGGGTACTATCAGATTGATCTTAATATTAGTATGAATACAAAAATATAGATATTTTCTAGTTTTTTAATTTTCAATTAGGCTGTTTTAACTATAAACTTATAAAGTTTATAAAAAAAATATTAGTAACTTATACCTTACCAGGTTCATTTTTTTACTAATTTCACATAACGAGTTAAAAAATCTGTTAACTTGTCCAGCCCCGCAAATATAAACAGATATATACTGTAATATACACATTGTGTATTAGTGTTATTTAATATTTATACACTCATAATGTATTATATTTATAAAAACTATATAAAAATAGAATAAAATAAAATTATAATAAAAAAATAAAAAATAAAATATATATTTTATCATCTAGATAATTAAGATTCTATTGAAAATGTAATTAAAATTGTCTAAGTAGAACTCCTTAAAAAACGTGATTGTATGGTATTCCCTCAATTATGTCAAATCCTTCTATGAGATCTGTGTAATATAATTATATGATTTGGTCTATTTTACTGAAATAATTATGGTTAACAAAATAATACAACATATTATTACATAAAACAATTTTTTTTGTTCTAAATATTAACATATTATATTAATTACATATATATATATATATAACTATATTTATAATTATAAATATTTTGTTGCCGATAATTTAGAATATACACGTTTATGTAAGTTATTTTTCTCAAATTATTTATATTTTATTGAATATACAATTTTCAATAAATATACAATTATTCTATATGTTCTATTATTGTTTATGTATAAGTATCATATATAAAAATCACTTTTAAAGTTACTGTTATCGGGAAATTTTTTTTAAAGAATATGTTTACGTCTGCAATTAAGCACGTCTAAGTGGTACTTAAGGGGCCGCAACACCTTCCATTTTTAAATGGTTCTGTATAGTCAATTTTAAAGAAATATTGGTATAAATAAATATCTAATAATTTAGAAATATTTAAATATATTTTTTAATTAATCTAAAAATAGCCCCGTACCATATCATTTTTTATTGTTGTGTAATCACCAAAAAACCAATAAGAGTGACAAAATTGTAGAACTTAGGAATATCGGATTTACAATGTGTAAACAAATTTTAATGTGTATTTCTGCCTTCTAGAGATTGGTTGAGGCTTTTTTCTTATTATTACAGTATAAAATATAATCAATATTTAAAAAATTCAATTGTTAATGATAAATAACACGGCTAAAAAAATAATAATAATACACTCCTCGATAAACTTCTAAAAGACAAACTGATGAATTAAAAATAGTTTTCAGAATCAAAATCCATCTTTTCAGTCTCACAGTTTTGTCACTCTTTTATGTCGATTTTTCGTTGGTGTTGCAGCCTTTTAGATGCTATACCCACATTTTCTGTCTCCGTTTATTTAATTAACAATATAGCAAAATTATACAACACAGAATTTAAATTATAGCGTTTTGGTTTAATTTAGAGCTTAAACTCCTATTAAAAAATTTAATGAGAAGAATAATATCGTGTATTTGTACTATGTATATCTGCATATATACGAGGCTGAGCAAGTTAATGAATTTTTTAACTCGTTATGTGAAGTTAGTAAAATAAATTAAGCTGGTAAGGTAAAATATTACTAATATTTTTTTTTATATTATTTATTATTCTTTATATGCTAAAAGTTAAAATTGTAAAAAATTGTCTGAAAAAGATTTTAAGACATTTTTAGTTTGTGATATTTTTATATAGCTTTAACTTTTTTGTCATACGATATTTTACAATAAGCAAACGTGGTTTATTCGAAAATGTATCTTTCTTTAAATTTTGTAATAGGTATTTATACTCTAAATTTAACCAAAACGCCAAAATTTCAATTCTGTATAGTGTGGTATTGCTATATTATTCGTTAAAGTTAAAAATTTTTAGGGAAAATAAATAATTAACAAATTAAATTTGTTAAAAATTGACTTTATTGAATTATACAAATTAAAATCTAAGCATAGCTCTATACCAGTTTCACATTTTATTGTTGTGTAATTACGATATTTATTTAAAAACACGTTTTCGAACTTCCTATAGTAAACATTGTATAATTATCGTGGATTAACGATATTTTTACTGATAGAAAGACGAAAACATAGGTTTAAGTTTTCCCCTTTCCTTTCGGTACCAAAATTATTATTCTACTATAATTCTACAATGCATAGAAATACGTGAAGGTGTTTTCCACAGGAATTTGATTTGCCCTAACATCCTCTTAACTTGATACCTTATACTGAGTATGTCAGTGGTGAACGCAGGAAAATTTTTTTTTTTTTTGGGGGGGGGGGGGTGGGTTCGGAAAAATGTAAAATGTTCATAAAGTGCATACTTTATTACTATATATATATATATATAGGACATCAATCTTGATGTCATTTGGTCATTCTTTTGCAAAAGTATTGACTGTTGTACATATTTATTTTGTATCTAGCTCTGAACACTTTTCCAGCAAAATATTTTGTACTTTTAAATTAATTGAATGAATTGAATGAATTTGTACGATGTTCGAAAAATATTATTTTTAGCTGCATAATAGATTATATTATATTACGAGTATATTATATACACTGTTGTGTAGTCAAACTGTTCGGACGTTTATCGTGCTAGTGCTGTGTGAAATTGCTATCTTATCGTTTTCGGGTATAGTTCATTATTCGATATCGGCTAATCATATTTCTATTTAGTATTATTATACGTATACCTATTACATTTTCCTTACAATGGAAACAAAATTAAATGATATTTTAAACTCTATAAATGAAAATAAGTCTACTCAAACTAAACTAATAAATGCAGTCAACGATCTAGGTAAAACGCTAAATCATTTAGTAAGAAATTCGACGAATTTAATACAAAACTTAACATTTTTGAAACTAAGTTCTCTAAGTTAGAAACTAAAAACAGTCAATTAAAAAGTCTTTTAGATTTATTTGAGCAAGATTTTATCTTGCCTAAACAAAAAACTCATTCTCCAGCTTTAGAGCTTGAATTATTAAATTAATTGAATGATCGTCAATCAAGAGCTAAAAATATAATTATTTTTAATTTACCGGAACATAATTTTAATGACTCTATCAATCTCTCAGATATGGCACAATTAAATGATTTATTAAATGACATTGATGTAAATCTTCAAATAATCAAAACTAACCGTCTTGCTAAATTGTTACCTAATGCCTGTCGCCTACTAAAAATTACTCTTCCTAATGCCAGTGACACTTTTTTGATTCTACGTGCTTAAATAAAACTCTTCGGAACACCTAAATGGGCTGATATACGTATTTCTTCTGATCGTACACCTAAACAACGGGAAGTCATGTCCAATCTACGTAAATAACTTTCTAACCGAAGAGTCAAAGGTGAAAAAGATCTAACTATTAAATATTTAAAAGGTATTCCATCTATTGTCTCTTCAAAAAACTTATAAAGCAACCATCATTTACACTCGATATTTATTACCAGAATGTCCGCGGTTTAAATACAAAATTAAATTCTTTAAATACACAAATTCTCTGTTCTTATTTTAATGTTTACGTGTTTACTGAAACATGGCTTTCAAAAAATATTAATTCTTCTGAACTTGGTTTTGATAATTTCAACGTCTAAAGATATGATCGAAATGTTAATACTAGTAGTCTCTCTAGAGGAGGTGGTGTCCTTATTGCTGTACATAATAAATGAGATTCAAAATTGTTAAATATATCCATGTGCTCTTTAGAAATTATATTTGTTCTTATAAAATTAAATTATAATAAGGTATGTATTGTTAGTTCAGTGTATTTCCCTATTGGTGCATCTGTAGATTTGTAACATCATATTTTGCTGAATTGTTAACTAATTATCCTAATGCAGATTTTCTATTGTTAGGTGATTTTAATCTACCATCGGCAGCTTTCCATAACCCAAATTCTGCTTTTTTTTAACAATTTGTCGTTTTTAAATTTTAAATAAATTAATAATGTTTTGAATAAAAATAATATTTTGCTCGACTATGTCATAACAAACTCTAATTCTTGTACTGTATCATTTAATAGTTTACCTATTGTAAATGTTGATTTACGTCACCCTCCACTGATTATTAATTTTCTCCACCCTATCATTGTATTAATAATCTAACCCATTATGAAACTATATATGACTGGAATAAAGCAAATTATGAATAAATTACTATTAGAATAGGCGTTATGAATTGGAACAATATCTATCAGAATAACGATATAAATTCTAATATAAGTTTATTTTATTCAAACATTTTTTCAATCTTTAATGATTGTGTTCCAACATTTACATTATCTAATCATTCTAATTTCCCTTTATGGTTTAGCCATGAATTAATACGCATTATTAAAGAAAATAAATTATATCATTTAGCTTTTAAGAAATGGAATAATATATCTGATTATATTAAATTTTCTAACTTAAGAAAAATGTCAAAAATAATAAGAGATAGGGACTACACTAATTTTATAAACAATGTTCAAAATTATATATACAATAATCCTAAATATTTTTGGAAATTTTTTAAAGACAAAAAAATTCGTCAACAATGACAAAAATACGTCCGAATTTGTTGATACGTTACACAATATTCATCGTTATTCATTTCCTTGTTGCATCAATAAATTCGTTTTTAATACGATAGCTTTTATAGGTTAGGTTTTTTACCAGCAGTATTCAAATGATTGACCAAAACTTCATCAACTCTTTCTATAGCATAACGAAGTAAAGCTCTGAAATGTCCGTATTTTTCTTTGGGCATATTCAATGATATACTCGTAGACCCCTAATCCCGATGACCTCTCCACACTATTCTTTGCCTGCCACATAAAAAAACATCTCAGATGATCGAAATTAACTTTTGTCTGTTTTCGAGTTGTTGTATTTTCCATCCTTTGTCATTTTCGCTGATCACATCACTTTTCTGGTTATTGTAAATCAACTTGAAATTTTGTCCATCCTCCACGGCGTCTTTATGATATTTTTAAATATCGTAGTCAAGTGAATAAACGCAGTCAGTTTGAATAAATATAGTTGTGTTCTGATGATCCCCTTTTCTGACGGAACTAGATCTAAAGAGACACAATATCGGCAGTAAGCTCCGTCGTCTGTAGTAAAATACATCAACTATACAATTAATCGTAATCAGGAATGCTGGAATTTCAAATTTGGTTTGTGAAAAACCCGAAATTTAAAGCATATATCAGGTGTCCAATGATGCACAAGAATTTCATATTTTTCAATGTAGTTCAATTGCTGTGGACAAAAATTTGCAATGTCTTTTGGAAAAATTTATGGATAAAATAATATAATTTTAGTTTGATTTCGTGTTAATAATGAGTCCATATCAAGCATATCTAGTAGTTTGTTTTATAATATAAAACATTAGGTACAAAATTTTTTATTAAATAATAAAAAATGTTTTTAAATAATTTTAAAAAATAATTAATATATATTATATATTTATATAGAATTTAAAGCTATAATAAAGTACAGCTACATTTTTTAACGTACAATAATGCAATGATTAACAACTATGAAAATTAAAAATAAATGCATATAATAAAATGAGAATATGTAATATACATATTATATATCTAAGTAAAATTAATTACTCTAAGACTGAATAACATAAACATACCATGTTATCTTTAACGTATATGTATGTAATATTATTACATTATAATATTATATTAGTATAATATTATAACAAGACGAGCTGAGCATTTGCGCGGTCAGAATTTCTTTGGTCATGGCGTATTACGTAGGACAAAACGACACGCACGACGCCGAGTACGATTCAGGGTCAAATCAGAATTGATTTGAGGCCTGATCTATGGAAATATTTGAGCTTTGTAATACATTATTTACACGAAAAATTTGGCTCAATATTTTGTTCTACATATCCAAAAAATAAACAAATTTCAAATTAAGTTGTTTTAATATACTTTTTGCACTAGCTACTCCATCACCAAAATTCGGATCGTTAGATATTTCTCGTAATGTATTCACGACTTCGCCAAACTAAGAATATAACGAAAGAATTGCATTATACTTGGATGCCCAGCGTGTATTACTATGCGTTTTTAAAGTTACTTTTAAACAACTCATTAACATTTCCCAGCGATTTGAATCCATCATTTTCCAATTGTTTAAGTATATCAGTTGCTATTCCACATCCAGGCTTTTTAGTAGTATTTGTAAAATCGTTAAAACTTTCTATATGTTTTATTCTTTGATAAAACAAATCCCCATGCATGGCAAGCCGAATAAATAAAACACAATATGACGTATGTCAATGTCAGGCAAACGGAAAAATATATCGCTCATGTGAACTGTGAATGCGAGTGGACGCGATAAAGAGTATAAGATAAAATAATATATAATAAGAACACCGATAGTGTTTATCCAGAATCTAGATTCTAAAGTAGTTGATTCATAATACAAATCAGTATAATATATTATATTATAATAGTATTATACCATCCATTTTACCCGTAACTGTATCAAATTTTTTTTTTTTTTTGTGCCCTCATAAAATTTCCCCTTGGCCCCCATACATTACGGCTCTGATATCTAGTATTTTCTATTGTAATTCCATTTCTTTCTAATAAATAACTTAATATGTATCGATCTATTTCATTACCAATCTTATATGATAATAACACTTTAATTTTAATCGAGTCTGAAATCGAATATTTGGCACTAAGTTATGATAACGAAGAATTTTTCTCTTTGTGTGAAACAATGGGAAACATGCAAAAAGATAGAAACGTATACAATTTGTAAAGGTGATCAACCCTTCCATCGCCGATCGAGATCAAACATATGTGAAATATCACTTCTAACATATCAGACCATTCCAGATACTTGTATAAAAAGTTTGTAAAATGAAATATGCCCATTTGGGGTAAGTTAATAGGATCCAATGCATGGTTATTTTACACACGGCCAAACTTAGTAACTATTAAGTGTTCAGATCCTCCTCAGATAATAACAATTGAGAACCCTGGCGTCGGTAGGTTGACAACCTCCACATATTGTGAAATTCACACAGAAAATTCTATTATAATACAAAATAGTAAACTCAATAGAAATATTTTTACTGATTTCCCAGAAAATTCTAAAAACAAATTTATATCAGTTTTATCAGAAAATCTTAAAAATATAATTCCTCAGAACCTAAAGGATATACACAAAGTAACAACAGATTCTTAAGTAATATATCAAATTGAAATTCATGTGATAATTATGTACATTTTAACATTAATTGTAATCGTTACTATTGTTGTATTAGCTAATAAGTTTACAAATAGGATAATCAAAATGTACTATCCAGAATTACCGAATAATCTGTCACGGAATAAAAAATAAAGCTTAAAAGTTTAATACTAAAATCATTTTATAATTTTTTTTTTTTATCTTATTGTATTACTAATATTATTATTTGGGATTTTATTCATGTAACGATATAATTTGGACACTTTTGTACGGAACATTCGGAACCATTAGGTCCCTATGTTTCATTTATGTTGTGGGGGGGTGTTATGAACTCCTGATTATTTTAGTTAGTATTAATATGAATATTTGTTATTATGTATAATGTATATTTTATATTATTTATATTATATTATATCGTGTATTAGTGAGTCGGTAGGAAGGAATTTGCTGAGCAAACCCTTTCGACCGGACGGCCAGCTCGTATGCCATGCATACGAGGGGGTACGGCAGTAGTGTTTGGGACAACGCAGAGCATTAATGTAGATACCTATACAGAGCATTCAGAATCTTAACAGTTTTTTTTAACTAACTTTAAATAAAGTCTTCGATTAATTTAGTGAATCTTTTTTGTGTTATTTTATTTAATTTGTTATTGGAAACTCAAAAGCGTTCATAACAGCACGGTGAATAAAAACTCGTATATATTGCTATCACTCTATGTGCAAGACTGCTGGTGGCGGTGCACGGCGTTCTATACCGACAGTTTACGATTGATATGGTGGGATATGAGGCGGTGCCCACCGATACGCAGCGACAGTTAAATTTTTACGATCGTTCTCTCCTGGGCCGCAGTATAAAGAATATTTTAGCGTTTAGCCTATATAGCATATGTGGAGTAGATATAAATTCATTATCAACTTTATATATTATATTCATATAATTTCTAATTGTGCACTATACTCACCGCAATTTAAGTGTAGTGCCACACTATGCGCTTTAGCGGGTCCTGTTAAACAGGAAGCTTTTAGGACGGTTAGGCAGGTGCCATACTATACGTTTTTGCAGGTACCTGCTGCTAGTCCGCATATCAAATTTATCAACATTAAAAATGCACATGGCTCATTTCATTACTTCAAAAACCATTTAAAAAAAAAAAAGCTTATAATAAATAATAATAGTAATACTATTATTAAGTAAGTAGTATAAAAGGAGATGAATGGTTGTTGTACTGTTTTACGTCTGGTGTATATTAGATTATGAAGATTAATTGTAAGTGATCCGATTTAAAATATCAAATATAGTATTTTGCTCCACCCGGCGTTCAAAGCAACTGTACGGGTACTAACTACGGGTACCTACCTACATAATAATATAATAATAATTTAATAACATACGAGTACCTAATATTTATAAATAATTGCAATTATTTATATTTGGTATATTTGTTTTCGTATGTCTCGAACGTCAGTAATGTATTAAATTATATTAAGTATATAATTTTATTACTTTGTTCATTTTGAATTATTCCTAAAACACGTATGGATCATATACGTATAGTCATTATATGTTATTCTATACGAAAAAAATAACTGGGATAAATTTTTTCGAAATACTATTATTGAGTTAAATACGAAAAACAAGTTTAAAATTGCTTTTCATTAATATATTATAATAATTAATAATATATAAAGCCAAAATACAACAAATATTTGTCTCGTAAACAAAAAGAAACATGCCCCGCTGAAACGCACGGTATGGCATCCATAGTGCAAATATTTTTCGTTTACACGTCTCGCTGACGGTGTTCCTGTTCGACCACAACATGCTGCGGTCAAAAAATAACATTTCGGTTTGCTACCTATAATAAATCAATGTATTCCATTCTGACTGTCGGAAGGATGCAGTTTATCAGAAGCCGCTAAAAAGCATGGTGTGGTAACGGCCTAAGAAAGAAACCTGTCGCATTGGCGGCGACCATTTTCCACCCCGCAACCTCACCATAGTCGAACAGCACTACGTTGAAATACAGAGCACCAATATTTATTGACTTTTGTTATACACATATACCATATACCGCGTTATATTAGGAACTCTGTATAGTTCAAATTTGCGCGTGGCAGAAAAATTTTCGTCAGGAACGAGTTTCTCTCTTAACTCTCGGTGAAAATACTTATCCAAAATCCTACGAGCCGTCACTACTATTTACTAATATACATAATGGTATAATAGGTATACTATAATAATATATTGTGACCCCCCCCCCCTAGTCCCTTAAAGTTCTAGGTTGACACCAGAAACCCAAGGCAGGACTTGGGTCCGCCGTAGGACCGAGGCTCAATGTGGCCGGAGTCGGACGGATTTTATTTACCTTATAAACTATAAGAAAAAGGAGAGAAATAAAAAAATAAAAGTTTAAATTTGAAAGTATTTGTATTATTAATTATTAAATTATGAAAGTGAAGAATAGAATACATTGGTTTTGTGTTTGCGATAGGCCGGGTAATTTACAAAAGTTATAGAATATTTAATTACAAAAGGTTATGCTATCGATAAGGAGCACAACAGCTATCTATAAGGGGGAAAACACACTATAAACAAGGGATTTTAACTATTTATATATGATAGCGAAATGAACCAGGTTCATTTCGCTACACGGTAAAAAAAACAAAATATATTAATTAAAAAAGAAAATTTGAAAAGAAAAGAGAAAAATAAAATAAAAATAAAAATTTAGTCATTATGATATGGGTAATTTTAACGGTGTTTCAAAACAGTAAGTACTGTACTTACCCGACGTCGACGTGCTGTGGCGTTATGCCGCAGGAATGCAAGTGACGATCGGGTACTTTACAAAAATATGACACCAATTGATATACATTTTAATAAATAAAAAGAGGGCAGTTCTTGCCTGTGATATTTGAATAGGTATATGAATATTAATTTGTACTGTTGACGAAATAAAATGACTTTGATCTTGAATAGGTGTATGGTAGACTAAGAAATGAAAGAGAGAATTAAAATGAAAATGAGATGGGAAAACTATTGTTAAGATAAAGAGATTGTTAAGTGTGTGTGTGTGTGTGTGTTTAGATTATTACTGCAAAATTGACGATTATAAATTGATAAATAAAACAATTGTAAGAAATATTATTAAAAGGGGAGAAATAAAATAATACAGTTGATACACATTACCGCAGCCGCAACGTTTCACCTCTGACACGTTCACGGTCTTATAGACCGGAACATAAAAAAATATTAAGGCCACATGGCACAAAAAATATTAAACAATGAAAAATGGCATCTTAAGATGTTGGCTGTGTGGAAAACTTCGACGTATTTCCCTGTAGAAGAGATCAGACACGGTGGAAAGATCGTAAACGACCGAGTGATCGGAGACGGCTGGTAATATGTGCGGGAGATTGTATATATTTATGGTATATATTATGAAAGGGAAAAATACAATTATGGGATGACCGGGTGATTGAGCGTGAAATGGTGTACATGTAGGTATAGTAATTATTATTATTTCGCCCGAAAATCCGTCACGTTACAATATAATATATTATAAACATTGGTTGAACTTAAATTACGATTTACACCAAATTGTGACATCTTGGGTTCTTGAATTTTCATTGATGGACTGTCTACGGATGATTTATTTAAATCCATAGCACTCGGAACTGTGGCAATGTTTTCATTTGCTGATTGAAAAAACTTTATTAATTGAATTCATTTTTCTATTTGCTGTTGAACAACAATCATGTATAACTTTAAGTGATAGAGGTATATCTGACTAACAGTCTCGGCGACTAGCGGTGCATAGTCGAGTCAAATTAGGGAAAAGATCTGCGAAAATTCGCGCGTAACTAAATTTTGCTAAACACTTAGAGTATAAATTTCCATTGAATATACTAAAAGTCCTGACGCCCAACCCATGTGCATAGCCCTCCACCCCTCAAAAAGAGGAGAAATCTACCCTCCCACCATTTCCTTTATAACTCGTTAATCGTTGAACTTAGGACCCAAATGTATAGATCAAAAATTGATGGCCATCTAATTTACTATAAGGTTTGATTACTTTATGTACTTACATTTTTATAATATAATGGTAAGTAAATTTTTTTTTTTTTAATTTTTAATATTTTTTTTAACATTTTCCAAAACTGCCAAATCTGCCAAAACTGGTAGATTTATACCAAAATTACTTACTAACAAAAATAATTTGTACATTAGAAATTTACTTTATATATTGTATTTTGTATTTCAAAATTAAACCATACCTTTTAATTATTAAATAATGCAGATTTCCTCTTTTTGCATGGCTGTGATTCTTCATCGTAACCGTCTTCACCTACATTATGTGATTTTCCATCCTCATTGTTCATCTCCTTGTCTTCGTCTTCATCATTTTTATAAATTTGTGGCTGGTTTAAACACGATATTCTATGACAATGTTTACACATTACGGAACACCACATTCTCGCCTTTCGACACCCAAAATTTTTCTTACAGGATTTCGTACAAGCACAACTTATGACGATTAAAAGAGAGTCTGTTGGTGGTGGTTTCTTCATGAAGACCGAAATTATATTTTTCCGTTGTTATTCCCAGCCCCCAATCCAACGGATTATGAATTTTTCCCCGCCAAAGTTGTACTTGCAAATAAACTTTATAAAAATACAAATTGTGAAAAACCATTTTGAGAAACTTCTAGCTGTGGATGTAGTAATGATGACGTATCAAATACATAAATGTCAGCATACGAAGAACAAAATCCGAAATTTGAAAATACATTTACGGCACATTTTGTACCAAAATGTCTATGTAAATATAGACCTAATCCCAATAAAATAAGCGAAATGAATGAGCGTGGTCGGCAAAGACTTATAACACTGTATGCTAATGCTACATATTTATTTTCACATTTTTGTGAGTCATATTTTTTGTTTGCCACAACCTTCAGATAAAAATGAAGTAAACTTTTTGGAACATCTGTTGTTGCATTATCCGTAAATTGATTTGGTGAAGGATAAGAATCTAGGTCATAGAGAGTTGATCTTATATATTCCCTAATAATTGATACTGCCATTTCTACTATTCTTAAACGTTCTTCGTTCTTATCTTCTTATTTCGAATTATACCAAGCATCTGTCAATATTTTAAAACCCGTTCTCTTGAAAAAAACTACTGCTTTTTTCCCTTGACTTGTAGTAATAATTATGTCTTCAACATATTTATCAACTAATTTGTTTCTGAAAATTCTTTCATCGCACGTACCCTTCATTTTTTCATACAAACATTTCAAACTAAATTGACACTTGATTCCATTCTCAATATAATCGCATACATTTTTAAACTCATTTGTTACATCTTTATCTTGTGGTCGCTCTCTTTTTTTTTCTTCGGATGACCAAGTTTTACAAAATTTTTTCTCACATAATTTATGATATCTTGCTTCTTCGGCAACTAAACATATTACATCAGATATCCGTTTTAAAACTACTTTGCAACATTCATCATCTCTCTCATGTTTGCTACATCCTTGATCGATTGTTTGAAATGAAGTGTAAAGACTTCAGATATAATATTACAATGTGCTTTATTTTTTTTTGATTCGTACTCTTTCTAACACTCTTTATTGCACAAAATACAATTTTCCTTAAATTTAAATATGGAAGTGGAATGTAACTTACCTTTAACAGGTGAAACCAGCATCTGATTTTTTTATTCATTGGCGCATTTCTTTATGATGTCTGGCCTTTTATAGGTTTTACTGCAGTTTACGTGAACTTTAACATATTCTAAATCGACTAATGATTTCCATTTACTGTCTAACCGCTGTTTACTCGAATTTATAAGAGTAGCAATACCTTTAGCCTTTAATAAAACGTATTCACTAACGTCATTTAGTTCTTTATCACATATAAAACAAGAATTGGCCATTTTTTACGATAAAATATGGCCCACACTTTTTTAAATAAAACAAAAAATTGTATACTATATGGGTATACATGACAACGCGTATACACGACAACCGAATACGTACACATAAATGATGCGCGTACGGCGTACATCCCTACGACCCCGAAAGGGTCGACAGTCCACCACCAATATTTCCGTAGTAGGGTCAAAACTCACCTTTTACCTACATTCTGCATATTGTTTATATACTCATACACACACATCTGTTATTCCCAGAAGAAAAAAAACACGTACCTACCCAAATACCACACAAAACGATTCGATATTTTACACAATGATTACAATTTTATAGTCTACAACGATTTAAAACAGCTAAACATAAAATATAAGAATATAATATTATAAAAATAAGTATATGACTTTAAGGTACATTTGAAAAACTATATATCGTTCACCATCAAATAAATGATAATGTCCATATCTTTTTAGTGTTTCGTAATAATACGAAATTCAAATTAAACATAATTAAGGACCACATTTTATTCATTAAACTGCGTAAGTGATTGGAATATTTAATGGTCTCTAATTTTGGTATTATTCATTTTGGTCGTAACGATTAACGAGTTATAAAGGAAACAGTAGGAGGATAGATTTCTCCCTTTTTGAGGGGTGGCGGGCTATGCACAAGGAGTAAGCGTCAAGACTTTTAATATATTCAATGGGAAGGTATACTCTAAGTGTATACCAAAATTAAGTTACGGACGAATTTTTGCAGATCTTTGGTGTTTTTTTTTGTCTTATTTGACTGGACTAGCAGTTGATATGGAACAAAGAACTTTCTAGAAAATACGGATCGTCGAGTATTTTCTGGAATATGCCAGTTGCGGCAGCGACAGCTACACTCAGGTCGAAGTATGCTGTATGTGGTAGTTAAACGAGTACGTGGTATCACGAATATATTCGACACGCATTACCATCCAGCATATTATATTTTATATGTAAATATTGAATTTACAAATTAAATGTTATCAATCTATTTCATTTTTTAGTCTCGTGGGAAACTTTTAAACAACTATCAAATTCTTAGGTCAGGTAATTTATTTTTTTAATTTTTCTGATACTTCGGGGCTGGATTGAACCCCCAAACTCCCCATACCCCCCTGTGATCATCACTGGAGTATGTGAACATTTTAGTATAAAACGATGTAATAGTTTCGTTTGATGTGAAGTCTAATAAATTATTCCTATTAAGTATTTTTTTTTAATAGAAGGTATTTACCAAAAACGATTTTTCGGATACAGGAAGTGGATCATCTCGATTACCATTTGAACGGTCATCTGTATTAATTATCTTTTTTAAAAAAGAAAATTATGTTCTATCTTTCCTTTTATTACTCATTATTTAAGATTTTATTTATGTAAGATAAATAGTAATCAGCACTAGATTTTTGAATTCGTTATCAATATATTCAGTCGTAGACAGTTTTGGCTTGCCAGATGAAACAAGCGAGACTCAGCCTCACCTAATAAATGTTTACAATACTGTAATAAATAGATTCCATTTTAAAAATTCAATCATCCTTTGAAATCTTAAAAAAAAATTGCCGGAAATCAAGAAAGGTGCCCGAGAAGCAAAAAAAAAGCATCCTTTACTTGCAGTATAACGACTATTGCGAGTATAGTGTAGTATACTGAAATATGTATACTGCATGGCTAAATAGATAATTAGTCATGGTAAACTGTATCGTTGACACCGCAATGGTAGTGATCCGGCATGGTGACGAATATTGTCGTGACGGCAGTAAAGCAAGTCTCCCCAAGAAAGCCCAAGAGTAGAAAAATCTATATTTTGTAGCTCAATAGAAAAATTAATATCAGTGGTTTCGTGGAGGGGGAGGGGGTGAGCTAGAAATATTCAATATAGCGAGGCAGATAAAAACGTTCTTCATAGGTGACACACTTTATTCCATATGTACCTAATTTCTAATACTAAAAGAAAAAATACCAAATACACATTGGTTAAATTGTTTTATAATGTATTCTAAAGAAATCCAAATAAAAATTAAACATCATATTAGTATTTAATTTAGGTACCTACTTAGTATTCTATTATAATATTAGCAATTTTATATTCATATTATTTTTAATAAATTAATTTCGATTATAATATTATAGTTTAGTATATAATTTAGTTAACTTGTAAATGTATAGCGTTCAAATCAATATTTCCCGTAATCTATGGAGGTAAAATAAAGTTTATGATGAGCGATGTTTCAGGTTCGAAACCCCGTGAATTTTAATATGATTTTTTTTAATACATTCCTATTATATAATTTAAAAAAAAAAAAAATTCTGTGTCATTCCAATGTAAGTTATTGCATTTATTGTATAGGTGCCTCTTGAAAATATTTTATTGTCTAATATAATATTATATCTACATTTACTTAATATTCACAAATTGTTTGCTTCAATACTCACAGAACCCACTAGCTATTACTGGTCGTAGGAACCACGGTTAATATATTTAATGGTTATCTATAGTTGTCTACTATCAGAGAACATATCTACTTTATATTTTTATAAAAATTACTGATCTATATTATATGTACAACTGACACAATGTTCTGTTATATTCTGTGTGGCTACTGTAGGCGTGGATCATGATCATATGATAACATTATAAAATCTAGTTTTATTTCTAACTTTTAATGTAATTTTATGTAAATTATAATTATAAAAATTAAAAAGTGTACTATAACATGACATTGTGCTATAAATCTTAAACACTTGAAATTTGGCCGTTAAACACATTTCGGGTGGGGAGGGATCACCACCGCCAAACCATTCCCTGGTTACGCCACTGGCTCGGGCTAAATATCTTTATATAGTTACATAAAAACAGGAAAGAAATAGATTGATATTATTAATTATACAATTAATATATAAAATGTTTATAATTTAATTACTTGTAGATTTTCATTTTATTATAATATATAAAAGTTACATTAATATAAAAATAAATTTTAAGATAATACATTTTATGAACCTCAATTCAGTTTATACTAATTATTTTTGTATCATAAATAAAAATATGAAATAACACTAATATTTAATTTTCAATTAAATATGTATCTATTCTATTTATAGATAATTGTTTGGGTAACTAAATTTCAAGTTTATTATAATAAATAATTTGGAGATTGTATATTTAAAAAATTAGATACTAACACAATAAAAAAATATTATTAACAGTGGAGTTACAAGCAGATGGATATTTTGTAAATGGTAAGGATATTTTTATAAACATACATAAAACGTACTATGCAACAATTTATTATTTATTTTGTAGAATTAAATAAACTTTTCATTTGAATATAGATAATAGCAAAAATTTCTATAAAATATATAGCTCAAATTCAATTACATTCTGATGCACATTTTATCTTGAAAATAAAATTTTTTATTATTATTAATAATTATAAAATGTTAATATATATATTTATTGTTCATACTTACTTTGTAGTGATACAAGAAAATTCAATAAGTTGAATAGTTCAAAAACAGTAATTTCTATAATGGAAATATCACAAATAATCTATTTAATGTTTATTCATTTTAATTAAATTATGGAATAAATAAGTTAATACTACTATGAAATTTTGAATACTTTTAAGCTAAATTAAAATAACAATCAAAATTGGGTGTTATAAATTTGAATACATTATAGATTTAAAAAAAGCATAAAAAACTCTTGAGCACATATCATGATACGTATAATTATTTGCTTTATTTGTTATTTTGCATATTCCAAATTTGAAGTAAATATGATATCTATTAAAAAAAAAATATTAAGTCAGTGGGATGGTTTGTAAAATTGTTCCAAATATGCAATAAATTACGATTTATAGTAGTTATTTTAAAATAAGTATGTTAGTATAACTTTAAATGTAAACTAATTAATATGAATACGATTCCGTCATATTATATACAGTAAAGAAATACACAACCAGATTATTATTGAAAACATTAGAACAAAAATAAAAATTATTATAAATTTCAAATTTCTCCAATATTATATTTACATAAAAAAATTAGCTAATTTATAATGAAAACAAATTAGAAATAAGTTCATTTTTAAAAACTTTAATGCAAATTTTATGAATTTTTGAAAAATCATGTTTCTACCCCTTTAAAATTATCTTTGTTCATAATTGGCTATTTAAATACCAAAGGTTATAAAAAAAAAAAGATAAATATTTATATTTAAATTAACTATAATTATATCAAACTTATATTAAAAACATCTAAATATTGATATAATTTATCTTCATATATCAAACTAAAATAATAATAATACAACATCCTATGTGTTGATCAAAGGGACCTTTTTTATTAAATATCATGAGTAATTAATGAATTTTAAAGTTTTTTGATTTCTATGTAAGAACAAGAGCACAGAGAAAATTCTTTACTTTGATGTGTATACACATCAACAGCGGTGTAAAATTCAGAGAATATGACATTATCTGTTTCATAGAGTTAGTCATAGTACTACGTAGAAAATCTATAACTTCTATATATAATCACAAAATGTAATATTTTATTAGAAAAAAATTATTATATACCTAATATTATAAAACCTATAAAAATGTCTAGATCCAGAAAGTTTAGAACATGCACCAAAACAAACAGGTAATTTATTTATGAGAGTTTCTCGTGCATTTTTTATTATCTATATTTCAAACACTATATACATAATTTATGAAACTTAAAAACTAAAAATAAATCAAAATAGTAGTATTATTTTAATATTTGCGAAATCAGTAGATTTTGAGAAATTGAGACACAATATTGTAGAAGAAAGTATACAAATATATCTAACTTCAAATGAAGATACTCTCATGCAAACATTTAAAAAAGCACAGCGAACATATAGATCTTCACATGGAATTTCAGATGAGGATAAATGTGACTAACAAATGATTTTTATCAAAAACAGTATTCAAATCCAAACTATAGTCACTATATTAAATCTACTTGACTATAGTCAAGAACGAAGTTGTCGCTATGTAAGATTTGTTTAACCCCAATGCTTTAAAATCTTCGATACGATAGAAGTGGACGACAATAGTCTGAAATTATTTAAAAGAATAATCCAACACAAATATTTAGTCTTAAGAAATCCATGACGATGGAGAATATAAAGGAATAACTAATCAGAAATTTTGATGTATGATAGAAGATAACAATGAAATACAGAATAAACTGGAATGAAAGAATATGATAAAATGGACACTGGGGAGTAAAATATTACTAGGTTCTCTAAGACAGACATAGAAGGATAGAGTTTAAAAGGATATTAATATGCTACAATTTAATAGTGGAAAAAATATATTTGTTTATAATAAATCATAATTTAAATATCTCATATATATTTATAAATATTTATTTATTTGTATGAAGTTAAATATTTGAGCTTTTGCTATACAATAAACTTAACATATCTATTTGAGCAACATCATAAAGAATTTTAAAAATATCAAAACCTTTTATATATATATATCGGTAAATCACATTTAGGTAATAGGTAAGAAAAATAATTATTTTTATTTACCCACTCAACAATGTTTTTAAATACATTTTTCATGAAATGAATATATGTAAGTATCTATTTTTCTAGATGAGAATCAAGTATTTCATCCAGAGATTTATAATTTGACATTTTTATCAGTATTTATCCCGTTTTCCCCAAAATAATAATCTTAGAATCTGTAGCCGTTTCTCAGATTTTTTTGGAATCAAAAGAACAATGGAGTTTATGGAAAATGTAGTCCCAGTATGCCAAATACTATTCCTAGAAAGATCTAGGTATGTATTTCTCAACTCTTGTTATAATGAGGCCAATAAATCGTTAATAGTGTTAGGAGTGATAGGCCGGTAGGTAGAAAGTCAAACACAGTTTACCTTTTACTATAAGTAGGTATATAATATTACAATAAAACAAACAACTTTAAAAGATTATAACTACAACACGACGGATGGTTAGCCCGTGAAGGTTCGCGGCGGAAACACTGGATGCTGGACCTCACGAAAGACTGCCTTCCGCACCATCACAGCCCTCCGGTTGGTGCCGAGACGGTGGAATGACAGTGTAGCCAACAATAATAAATAAATTCTTTTAGAATCTAGTGGTCATAATTATCTAATGAGCGATTATAACATTCCAGTAAACCTTCCTGAAGTTCCATATTATTTTAATGTTATGAGAGTATGATTGGGATATGTAATTCTATATGTATATAGTTTTTGTATTGCGAAATTGTGGTTTTTCAGACTTCATTCATTTAACTTTTTGAATAAAATATATCTTTCTATTTATAATATAAATCATAGTGTATGTTATTATTGGTGCACTTTTCATGAATAAAATCATTATTCTGCTAATTGTCTATATAGTCCCATATTTAGTAGTAGCAATTGAATACTTATTTAGGTTAGAAGTTAATATTCATTATATTGCTATTTACATAAATACAGACGTGCAATTATTACCACATGTAAATTATATTAATCCTATTCGTTAATATCATTTAAATAAACATTATTTCTGAAACTATAGACAGTACCTATAGCTGTAAAAACTTAAAATTTTGTGGGTATTTTAAAAAAAGTATGATCCTTTTAAAAAATAAAATGCAATTATACCTGTTTCTTTTTTATTTTCTACCGCTTTTTCAAAAAATTAATTAATGCGCTATTGTTTTCCTGCATTATTTATGTTATTGGTATGATACCCAGGTAACAATTCCCACTGTATAATATAAATAAATATTAGTTTTTGATTTAAAATTAAATATTTAAAATAAATATTCAGTAATTATTTAACTAATATTCAAATATAAATATCTAATGTACAGTCATTATTCAATGTTTATAATTATTAAGAAACAAATATTTGAATTAAAATCAATAATTAATAATTAATAAACATTTATTATTCAATATTATATAATATTGTACCTAAGTTAAATATGTTAATATTTATATATTTAGTATTAAATACCTAATACCTATAGTACCAATACTTTAAATTTGTAGTTATATACCTATATATAGCCTATAGGTACGAAATGAATTACTCGGCTTCGCAGTTCGCCCATTAAAAGTTTTACAATTTTATTAATATTTTTTGCTTTTTTATGTGCTAGGCATTGAATAATAATTGACCTTTCCTCCCTTTTTCCCCTTACATGTTGAATTTTAAGAAATCCTTTCTGTACGTGTACGTATGTCATTAAAGGAATATTTTCTGGAAATGTCAACTTTCTATAAAAAATAGTTTGAGCTAGGCATTGAATAATAATTTAAATCCTCTTCTTTTTCTGCTTAAACGTCGAATTAAAAAAAAAAAAATCCTTTCTGTACGTATATCTATCTCATTAAAGGAATATTTTTGAAAATTTCAACTTTCTATGACATGTAGTTTGGGCTAGGAATTAAATAATAATTTATCTCCCACCCCTTTTACCCTTAAAGGCAGAATTTCAAGAAATCCTACTTGTGGGTGTATCTATGTCATTAATAGAATATTTTTTGAAAAGGTCAACTATCTCAAACGAGTAATTTTCAAATTCAGTTCGTGTTAGTCCAGTGTCCTTCTAGTTCTAATTTTAAGATTTTGGTCTTGTCCGGTTTCGTTTAAAAATATTTTGGTCCTGCTCGGTCAGTTCGGGCAATGTCTTTTATCGGTTATGGTTCGGTTATAATTTTAAATTATCGGTTTCGGTTTAGTCAGGTCCATGAAAAGTGAGACTGAACAGTGCTCTACGCTGCATAGAGCATATGATAAGCGCGATATTAGTTGGACAACTCTTAATTAATTATATTATTTATATTACCCAAGTTATAATTTCCGTTTTCAATAACAAAAAGAACTCTTACGGGTTAATTTTTTTTTTTTAATTTAAATAAAGTTGATGTTGGCAATTTTTAAGTACCAAATTTATCAAATTTGGTGACCAAAAAACGAGATCCCGACACATTATAATAGAATGTAAATGGAGACTTGTGTATCGTACATTATGCGAAATGCAACCTTCTCTTAAATAAAATCGTTATTCTAATAATTGTCTGTATAGTGGTATTCAATTTTTATTTAAGTTATGAATAAAATATATACTTAATAATAATAATAGTATTGGTATTTACATATTTTTAGATTCAAATATACCTATTAGAGGTAAGTACTACTAACTATATTCGATAATATTATTTAGATTAACTGTATTTTTGGAACACTTGATATTTTTATTGTAAATTAAATTTAGACATTCATTTATTACCATTTCTAAAAATCTAAAATGAACACCCAATCATTAAATAAAACTTAATTATTTTAATCTAAAATTGTAAATATCTACTGTTATATCACTATACGTTTTGAATCATTTCTAACCACTAGGACAACCAAAATAAAAGGGCAAAATAGGGTAAAGGATGAAGGGGAAAATGTATATCCTAATGAATAAATAAATTAATGGTCAATGTCAGGAAGAAGAAGAATTTAACTGCTAATGAAATATTGGCTTCTTGTTGTATAATAAGCACAATATATATTAAAAATGAATAAAAACTCCTATTTTCGAATAATAGCAAAGCTATATAATTAAATAAAAAAATTTAACATTTTTATTGAGGTATAAAATGTATATTATGCACAATAATTTACATAACAATTATATAGTATATAATATAATATAATATTACATATTATAATATTTTTCACTTTTATAGCATAAATAAAAAAACCCCGGTCAGTAGTGGGTGGAAGCACACGGTTCATTGGATATGATACTGGTAGTGGATATATTAAATTAGAAACCAATGATAAATCATTTACTTCTGAAAAATGATTCTAAACGAAGCTTCGGTGGATATATTTGAAAATTACTATAGATTATATAATAATCTTATATATAAAATATCTTGAGTACGCAGGATAGGTTCAAAGTGCGAGTAGGTACGTGGAATGTAGGAACATTGACAGGTAGGAGTAGGGAGTTAGCAGAAGTTTTGAAGAGGAGGAATGTGAATATTTGTTGTGTGCAAGAA
>JAIPRL010006810.1:0-10023 GCA_025469235.1 Pemphigus obesinymphae
CGTCGTTGTTCATCAGCGCCCTCTCTTGATGGCGGCTTCCCTGGTAATCGTATCGGTCGTCGTGCTCTGCCACCGGGGTTTAGGCGCTGGTCGCGTTACGATGTCTTATTTTATGCGGCTGTTGTTTGTTTTTTACCGCTAGATGTCGTTAGCGTAATGTTGTTTGTAAGATAAATGTTTCTCCAGTGATACTATATAATGCTCTAGTATCACCGGGAAACATTTACCTTACCTAATAGGTATATTATATGGGGTACCTATTCCCTCGGGCTGTTACAAATATTATTAAAACAACATGTTAGTGAATTATATATTATAAAAAATAAAAATGATTACACATTATATACACTCGTTTTATAAATAATTCTGTATTATTAAGGCATTGTAATAATAATAAAAATATTAGAATTTCAAAATATTTAAATATACCTATACCTATTTTAAAGTCATTTTTAAATACTCTGTGCTAGTCCACTATTTATTGTTGTGTAATACGCTGTATTTGTTTTAAAAAAATATGTCTGTACAAAACTATTGAAATGGATTCACAAAGTCATTTTTGAATAAAAATATCTATAAATAAATTGTATAAAAGACAATATTCGGAAGTAAACAAACCTTGTTTTGGTATTTTTGAATTTATTAATAAGAAAAAAAGTTATTGTCATTTAAAAAAGAAAAAAGAACTTTTTCAAATTTCAATAAATTATTTTGAATTAGGTATTTATTTTGAAAAATATCTGAGCGAGATTAATTCCAAAATATTGTACATACTCTATTGATTTATTGATTTTGTAATAGGTGATTTAGGTAATTCTAAAATCCCTGTAAAAACTTATACTAACAGTTTTCGTAAACATGTTTTTAAAACTGAAAAGCGTCATTAAGCGCCTCTTAATACAAAATTATGTAAATCATTATAAAATAAATAAAATAATAGGAAATCATCAAAATAATTTTATATTTTATAAGTACCTGCTTAAGCATCACCTACCGGGTGCTACTCTTTATAGTTGCAACTCCTTTTATGTGTGACTATTTGTGAATTAAACAACTTTTAAATGCGGAACCTTGAATTTGAAACTCCGATTGAGTGTGACACCTTGTAAATTTAACTTTTATTGAGTACAACACCTCATTAGTAAAATTACTTTTGAGTGCGATTCGTATACCTCGGTTTATGTATTTTATCGGAAATCATATTATTAATTAATTAATTTTAAAAATATTTCGCCTATGGTGGAAACTAGCATTCACTTTCTAGAAGACAATTGTTCACTCCTAAAATGTATCCGACGAATAGGTAGACAAAATATGTAATTCGAAAATTTATGGAACTTACTATTCTCAGATTTTTATAAGAACTTATAATAAATAAAAATAAATAATAAATAAATAACTTGTTATGACTTACGATCGGTTCTCGCCTGAGTGTAACAGATTTTATACAGCATCATTATAAATTTGATCAAAATTTTAAGAAATATTTACTGTTATATATAATATAGGTATAAAATAAAAAAGTACAATATAATATAGTAGGTACCTACCTACTTCACACATATAAGAAGTTGCTCGGAATTTTCGTTCTCGAATTTTCATTGTCGTCTAGTCGATATGTTCAAAAGTCCGATTAAATATCGTATAAATGATAAAAGTTTACCGAAAGTATCAATATGAATTTAATTCAAAATGTGAAAAATAATACTGTTTTAAATTCTATAACATATAAAATCTATAGTATAGGTACCTAGGTATAGGTATAGTTCCTAAATACTCCGTGAATCAGTGGGTCAGACTAAATATGGACTCACAGGGTATTATATAACCCATAATTTAATTAAATAAAATAGGTAGGTACAAAATTGTATTCAAACAAAAAAAAAAATAAAATTATAAAAAATATTAAATAATAAAATTAATAATAATAAAAAAATATATTACAATTTCGAATATTGGATAAAAGTAGTCTCAAAAAACAGATACAGAATGGGATCCGAAAGTTCGTTCTAGTTTTCCAGACTCGAGGAAAAGTAAAAGAATACGATTAATGTGTATACACAAGTGTAATAATTACTGTGTTCGTGACGCGTGCACATTACTATAATATCCATATTTTTTTATTATTTATTTAATTTATTCGGTGTATATTGATATGATGTTATATTGATTTAATAAAGTAGATAAAATTCAGTATCATATTTACAGAAAATTGAAATAAAACAACTTGGAAGACTTGTTTAGTGAAATGAAAGATACACGCTAAATTTTGAGTATAAAACATATAAGTTTTATTATTTTGTAATTTTCGGTTTTTATAAAACGAATTTATACACCTATTTAATTTTTTATATTTTAGTTTAATAAATACCTTTTAAATTGGTATATTTTTATTATTGTACTCTTTGCTTTTAAAAAATGAATCGCCCTCCCACTTTCAAAGCCTATGAGCCGCCACTGATAAAGCTAAAACACAACTAAGATTGGTCTCGTAAACAAAAAGAAACGCACCGCTGAAACGCATTGTATGACACCAACAGTATAATATGTGTTCCATTGACACGTCCCGCTGATTACCATCCTGTTCGATCGCAACATGCTGCGGTCGTGACCTGTCAAACAGGTTGGTTTGCCATCTATGGTAATTAATGTGTTCCGTTCCGACCGTCGCGGTCGGAAGGAAGAATTTTAACAGAACCCGCTAAAACGCATAGTGTGGCAACGCCCTAAGTATTATAACGTATAAACGTAATATTTGTTTAAGCAAGATAAATCCACTATGGCTTATATACGGACATTAAAATATCATTGTACTAATATCGTACTAATAATAAAGTACAATTTATAATATCAAATATTTCACCGAGGAAAATTCACTGACCTAAATAGCGTATAAAGGAATATTGGGTTCAAGTATAATCGAACCCCGAATTCCATTAATTCATTAATTAATCATGCATTATAGCAAGTCTTATAAAATGTATAAATATTAAATTTAATTAATTTGAATAATTATTAGTATAGATTGTGAAATTTTTTCTTTCACGTTACAATAAAATATATTGACAAACAGCAGAAAATCCATGTCAATATTATTTAAAATAAAATGGTACACGGAAAAAATAATTTGGTAATAGTATACAGTTTAAAAAAACAATGTTAAAATTATCAGTAATATATAATATATATATATATATATATATATATAGAAAATATTTATGATTACTAAAATATTTTATAATATTTTTTTGAATACTTTCTACACATATTCTTTAAGATTCTGAGTATGGTTTTACAATGATGTGTTTTTTTTATGTTGTATAAAATTTCTACCAGAAAAAATACTCAAGATTTTTACAAGTTTACTTGGTTTTCAGTAGAAAATGTCATCTATAATTTTATAGTTGGTACTTTAGAAAGGTCATTTTTAGATTTTTTACATTTTTTCGACAAAGCGGGTAAGGAAAACCTATCAAAAAATTAACATAAAAATCAGAAAACACGATTGTGGTAAAAGTCTTTATAACTCCGAAAATATTAATTCTAGAGGCAGAAAATTACATATACAAATATATATATATATAATTGTATATGCGTAAAAAATTAACACAAAAATTTCCCGAAAATGTTTAGCTATTTTTAAGCTATTTAAAACAATATGCAAATTTGAGAAATTTAACTCATAATAGGCTTAACGTTAGTTTTTAAGACCTGAAAATTTTATACAGTGTTAAAAATATGCAATAGATACACACAAAATATTTTAAAAATTGGTAGGTACAATATTTTGTAGTAGCCATTTAAATTTTTATTGAATATCATTAAATTTTTATCAACATTTTAGTATAAGTATTAACACGTTATGGAAGCCAAAAAATGTTGGAAATTTTTTTTCCTGATTTTAAGCTATTTATAGCAATTTTTTTTTGAGTTTGAGTTTTGAGTCATTTAATTCATAATAGTCTTAATTTTAGGTTTTAAGACCTGTAAATTTAATATTATATTAAGATTACGTCATTCTAGCTACACACAAAAATTTAAATATTTCTAGACTAAAAAAATATGATGAAATTCTTATTATCAAGTAATAATTTATTTTACATAATAACTAAAAGCATTATTATAGGTGTATAATAAATTGTTTTATTGGTTAAATTATCAATTTTTTATATCACTCAATATTTTAAATTATAATATAAAATATATGATGTATCAAGAAATTGGTTGCCGAATATTCTGGATCCCGATAAAGTAGATAATCCGCTCACACTGTGGCATAGACATAAATTATCATATTTTAGATAGTAAAAATTTTTTAAATGATTTTTTTCAATTTTTAAGTAGACCAGTGAAAGGCACAAGTCAATAGACACTACCTATTATATGGACTAACGAATTTAAAAATCTGGTAAAATTACTATATTTAATTTTAAATATGCAAATGTACGCCACCGATAGTAATATACTTACTGCACCTACTTAGTACTTATAATGTATTAATACAGATTATCGTATTATTCAGCTTTGTGTTGGTAGTTTGTATAGTGCATACTTATAACTTTGTAAAAAAAGTTTGATACACATTTTTTTTTAGAAGTACCTATTAAACATGTTGAACTTGCCGAAAAAATGAATACTTTGACCGGATTGATATAAATTTTACAGCCGTGTGCTGCACACGATACTGACATTAATATTTATTAATAGTACCTAGGTATACCTAGGTAAATAAAAAAGGAAAGTTATACATAGCATAATATATGTTTTGCCAACAAAGAAAATAGCGACCACGAAAAGTAATACTTCACGTGATAACGCAAGTACCGTATTTAGTATAGACGAGTTTACTATAGAAATCTGTGTAAAAAACATCAAATTTTATAAACAAAAATAACATAATATTAAAGGAAATGATCATAAATTAATATTTTACTGTAGATCAATACAATTTTTAAAATTTGAAATATTTCAGCATTTTATATTTCATGCAATTTTTGAACACAAATTATAATGTACCTACCTAATTTTATTGGAAAAATATTACGTTTACGATTTTGTTCGTACTATGCTTATATTTTAGTTAAATTACTCATTATTATTTTATTTTCTTCGTTAATAACTTATTATATAAAATTTTATGTCATGATATATCCATTAAAAATACTTAATATTGATTATTTTCAGGTTCAATTCAACCATATTTACGTAGAATGTAGTATATTACTTGTATTACTGTGGATATTGTTTAAAAAAGCATCAAGTACAAGTTCAAAAAACCATTCTTCGGATGATGTAAGTATGACATAGTATTGATATTCAAATTTATTATATATTTGTATTTAATTATAATTTTCATACCTCAAAATACAAATTAGGTATTAAAACGATTCTTTCAATGTTGCATTTTTTTCAAGAATAAAAAGAATTTTATATTGGTTTGTTTTAGTTTTTATATATATCTTTATAAAATGTAATTTTTGTTAAAAAATTTTAAATTGGGATATCGCAGGATTATAAGAATTGTATTATGCAAAAAACGATATCCATGTATTTTGTTTTGGTTTTTTGTTTTTATTTTATTATAATGTGTTTTCAAATCGTTTTACTGATTGTCTACACTTTATTTTTTATAAAGATATTAATTAGTATTACTATTTTTTTTTTAGTATTAAAACTAGTTTTTAAGTTTTTTGTTTTATTACTTTTATATATTATAATATTCACTTATTATTTAAACTAACACAGATTATTTCTTTCGATAAAACGATTTTGAGCAATGTTTTCAAGTATATTACACGACTATTACTTTCGTTTATAATATAATACCTATATTATATTCAGTGAACAATATGTAGTGTATTAACTATTAATAAATTTATATTTTAACAATATAGTTTCAAACTCATATTATGTCTTATTAATTATTAGTTATTATTAATTTCTGGTACAAAAACGATTTTCAATATTTTTTTAATATAATTAAAATAACGTAGGTACTACTGACATTGTATTCCATTTTCAAGTCTTACAACTAAAAATTACCCCTTTTATGATGAATATCTATTGTAGGCAATGGTGTATTGGTAAAAAAATTCACTCAAAAATTATTCAGCCTATGTTTTAAACTTACAACTTTTAAACTTTTTACTACATTTTTACATTCTAAGCAGAACGAAGCAGCTATTCATTTTCATTTTACAATTGTGTTCTTTTTTTGTGAGCACCTTTTAGATAGAAGGAATCGAATGAGCGTTTTGAGGCAGAGTTTATTTTATGGCATTACCATTCTAATTGGTACTTTTAATCAAGAGTTCTCAACCTTTTGAGATCCACGCCTCCTTTCAAACTATTGTATGAGTTCACAACACACCCCCTCTCTACTATAAGATTGAAGTATGTATAATATTTTATATATAGTATATACGTCATAACCAAAATATACTTTAATGTTGGTTATTCATTATCTATTATATATACTCGATATTTGGATTTTATATAAACAATTGTCGAAAAGCCAAACTTACAAAGGTAGATGGAGTAAAACTTCATCAATAGTTTCGCAGCTTCATTAACAACTTCTGGATATACAGGAAGATAACACAGCCAAAAATCTTCAACAGTCTTATTTGAAAATTGTTCTCTTACTTGTAAATCATTCTTAACCCTTAAGCAGGCACGTGCCTATTTTCAACGTTCATAATCTCGTGGGGGCCTATCAGACCCCATTTCTAAAAATATGTAAAATATGTATAAAAAGTTCATTTTTTTAAAATTCAAAGACATAATGGGTTACCATATTATGTATAAATATGGATAAAAATTGAATAATAAAAATTCAAATAAAAATATATACAAAACTACATGCATTACTAAAAATTATACTACGAAAAAAAAAACTTCAAAATCTCATTTTTAAGACTGTAAACAAAAGCTTTTACTATAACAAAATTTATTTTAATTAATTTTTCTAGTATTTCTTTGAGCTCAAAGACGACACATATTTATTCAATTTGTGTGTACCTATTTACATTTATACAATAATTTTTCTTTGTTCAATTTTTATATTATTATTATTATTACAACATATTTTATTATTATAATATACACAATTATTCTGAATCTGTTGAATATTGATATTTCTTCCAATATTTCTTACATACTGTTTCATATATTTTAGGCACATGAATATTTTACATGTTTGACATGAATTTGTTGTTTTTATATCATTATTTCTTGGACAAATAGTACATCTTCCTCGTTTTCCTAAAACTGTAGAACATTCAGGAAGTTTTTCTTCACCAGCAAATTTAGACGTCTTTTGTCTAAGGGACTTAGGAAGATATTTTGAAATTGCTTGTTTTTTTAGTTGAACCTGTAGTAATGATAATCCCACTTCTTCAAGAAATTTTCTTCGAATTTATTTATTGTTTCGGGAATTTGTATAAAAAATAACTGTTTATTAGAAAATGTCATACCACAACATACAGAGAAAACTAACATTGTAATGTTAACTAATGTAATCTAACTTTTGTATAATTTATGGACACCATAAAACTGATAATCAACTGTTCAAAAGTAGATAAGAAAAAGTTATCAAATCAGTTATCGTACACATCAACAAATAATGTTGTCCATGATTCAAAGTAAAACATAAAATTAATGTTATCACACAATCAGCCGTAATCATAGTTTTATATATTGAATTTACGTGTACATATAATATTATTATAAAAATACAAGTCCGAAAAAAAAAATAATGACGTTAGAACTCGTGTGGGGATAGTTATGACCCACTCCCATTTTTACACCTATTTTGAAGCTGTAAAACATATTTTAAAATTTTCTTATACACAGAAATCGATTAAACATTATTATACAAAGCATCTCTTAAATATAGAAATTTATACAAATTTAATTTTTTTGAAATACAAGAGTTTTTTTTTTTATGTGGGTCAACTAGACTCCCCTCGCGCTTACTTATGGGTTAAGGTCGATAGTTTGCTTTTGAAGATAATTTGGAAGTATGTCTATATCAATTTTGAATGGATCTATACTAATTTAAATTGCAAGTTCTTTGTAGAAGTATCGGGAAAGTACTTTGATGGTTGTTCTTTCAAAGATACCAGATTTGTGATGAAATCGATTCCTTAAATTCATTCTCAATATTCAATATGTGATTTTCGGTATCATCAAGAAGTTTATAAAGTCGTGGAAAATATGAGAAATTAGGTTTGGTCACATAAAGATGCGTTGCCATAATTATATTTTTCTAAAAAAGTATACGATTTGAGAATTGTGAAATTTGTATGTCCTTATGGTTTAAATTATAGAACATTTAGGAATCCAAAAAAGTCTGCCATATATGCTATATACAAATAAATTTTTCAACTTATTGTTGTATAGATCTAATTTCCCAGCACTTATTAAAAATATTTCAATCTCTCATTTTAAACTGAACATTTCATTATTTTTTGTGTTTTTTTTTCACGCCTCCCTAGAGGGGGCGCAGCCTACAGGTCGAAAACCGTTGTTTTAAAAAAGTAATTTTTTAATTTTTACTGTAGTTTTTTTAAGTGTAAAGGAAACTTGCTGAAAATTATTATAATTAAGAAAGTTATAAAGCCAGAAACTCGAAATTTAGAAAAATTATTTACTTTAGCACTATATGGTTGAAATATAAAAACTTTACTTATTGATCATTTTTCAGTAATTTTTATATAATTTGCAAATACGATTTTTATGCATGTAGGGTACACTATACAGTATACACTTTATGGATATGAGTCGTAATAATAAGAAGAATTTAATAATATTATTATCACATAATATAATGGTTTGTTTCTGTATTACGTACTATCCACCTCCACTATCTAACAGTAAAAAAAAAATATATATATAAAATATAATTTTTCAAGTTTCTAAAATTGATTTTTTTATTCATTTTCGAAATTCCAAAGAAATAATCAGGTTTTTTTTTGCTGTTTTCCGGTAATTTTTTTTATGCGTTAATCGAAAAATCCCCTCTTTAAAGTTCTTTTTGATCAAATTCTCAGCTAGGAAATTAGTACACATGTAACGATTGTATAAGTATTTTGGCCAAAAAGATGTACAACGAAAATAATTTATAAACACCTTGGAAAAGTGAAATAAAACCAAGAGTCCATGCTTCACTCAGAATATTAATTAAATGCATACAACTTAAATACTAAGTAATAAATAATATTAAAAACTTTATTTTAAAAAATAATCAATTTAAAAATTTAATACTTTTATAAAAATAAAAATCAATATATTAAAAACAAGAAAAACATAACAATTAGTGATGTTACGAACTGTTCGATTTTCGAACCGAACCGAACAGAATCCGGGGTGTTCGATTCGGTTCAAAAATCGAACTCAAAATTGGAAATATTCGAACCGAACTAAACACAAAATAGTTCAGTTCGAATATCGAACCTAGGAAAAAAAAAATTTGAAACTAATTTGTGGAAAAACGATAATAAGAAATGGAAAAATGTGAAAACCTTCTTTACTTAAACTTAAAATTATGTTTAAGAGGCACCTACTTAATACATTTTTATGCAAATTATAAATATATTATAATATATAATATATATTATAATTAATAAAAAATGGTAATTTATATTATTGTATTGTTTTTTTTTTTATGAAGTTCGGTTCGGGTTCGATATTTTAAATGAATAGTTCGGTTCGGGTTCGGTTCGACCTCAAAAATCTGGGTTCGTAACATCACTAATAACAATTAAATATATTTATATATAATATATATTAAAATAGAAAATATGCCTAGAGTATTCAATAAAGATAATCATGCAGATTGCAAATAAATATGAAAATTAATGAATATAATATTTATACAATATAATACTAATACTGGGTGGGGCGTGGTTACTTCCTTATTTTAAAAAATCATAACACAAAAAGTATTGGCAATATTGATTTAATTATTTTTTCTGTGTATAGAAGTACATTTAAAGTTTTATTTTATTTGGTTTTAAAAAC
>JAIPRL010006810.1:10123-25814 GCA_025469235.1 Pemphigus obesinymphae
CTGAACTAGTCATAACAAAAACCTTAGATAACGTGCTTTCGAACAAGCCATAAACCAACGCTCTACTATTAATAGCCGCTCAGTTGCGAGAGTTTCAGATAAGGAAGTAACCACGCCCCACCTTGTAATTAATATTGATAGTAATAATGTAAAAATCGCCTTTAAAACTAATAATAATTAAATCGAAACCATAAATAATAATTATACCTAATAATTATGATTAATAAACATATTTAGATGCAATAAATTTTATATTGTAAAAACTAGTAGAAGTTTCAGTATTCGATACAAAAACATAATTCAGAAATACAATTTAAATAAAAATCTTCTCCTAAATCTAATTTTGCTAAACATATCTTAAAATGTAATCATATAATAAACATTTCAATATAGAAAAAGATTTAAAATTATTAAATAGCTACAATTTAAAAATACAGAACATTATGGCTATAGATAGGTACTAAACATTCTGTTTAATCGATTACTTTATTGTATTTGCATAATAGTTTTAAGTGTAACAAATCACTCTGTTAATTTAACTAACCGAACATTAATAAAAACATATTTATATTAAAAACTAAATATATTTATATATATTATGGTGTTCTAGTTGTAACTACGATTTAGTCTTATTTGGTTTTTTTTCTGTTTGGTTAAACGATATAGGACTATTTTTTTTCAGTGTACCTAATAAATATAATGGTATAATTAAAAAAAAAAATAAACAAATTTTAATTTATAAAGAAGGGAAGGAATTTTTTTGGACTGTAGAAAATCTGGCACTCAAATAGTAGGTAGGTAAACCAAAAAACCATGGATGCAATTAGTTATCAACGTAAAACATTTGTGCTTTTAATTTAAAATGAAAATGTTGAACATTTATGGTAGACAAATTCTGAGATTATTGAGGGGAAATAGAAATTAATAACATATGAGTAGTGATTAGTGATAATATAAATGTCAATATAACCTGGGATACATTTTGACTGTACAAAATATCCACGACTATTGATTTCGATTTTATTTTGACCATACAGTGTCCGCGGTCAGCAAATAACACAATAGACAGTAAAGTGTCCGTTTTCCAAATTCAGTATACTTTTAATAAGTATACAGAATTTACCTATGGGTGCTCACTGTTCATGTATTTCGGTATAAAGTAAGACCGAATTCCACATCACGTTCATGTGCCATGTGCACTACATTTTGTCATTTTTTGGTCCCATTGAGTTGATAAACAAAAAAAATGTTTAATAAATTAAAATATAATATTTGAATCCAAAGACGTTTGTACCAATGTTTCGGGAGGAAATATACTATTAGTAAGGAAAAATTAAACCGAGTAGTCAAGAAAAGGTTATTTTTATTTTTCCGAAAAAATGGGTCTAACATTTAAAAATTTTAGAGTATATATTTTACTATTATATAAATTACAAAAATCTTATAAGAAAAAAAGTGACCTGATGACAGAATTGGCCTGCTCAAATTTTAATTTTATTAAAAATTCAAATGCCACTAACAAGTCATATTATGTTGAGACACAACTTGTATAGTTTGTAGTCGCTTAATATGTTTTTTTGTACATTGTTAACAATATTTTAATATTTAAAGATTTAATCAAGATTCATTTATTTACTTGTTTAGCTCAATATAGAGGAAAAAATTAAATTATGGACCCCAAAACCTATGGTGGATATGAATTATACAACTATGTGGCCAATGGAAAACTATGTCATTGAGAGTAAGGTAAAGTTTCTACGAAAATATTCATATTATAATAACTAATACACTTATTTATTTATTTTTATTCAACTAGGCTAACAGTCATGTACAAATAAATGATCAGGCATGTGTAAATTTTGCCACACACAACTATTTTAATTTTCTCGACGACAAATCTATTGAAAACAGTGTAATAGATGCTCTGAATAAATATGGAGTCGGGTCTTGCGGACCCAGGGCTTTCTATGGAACTTTCGGTAAGTTTTTAATTTAAATAAAATTTACTAAAAATAAAAATAAATCATATTATAAGACTACTATATATTTTATTTAACTATTATAGACTATTTTTATAACTAAAAATGTAAAATAAAAATAAATTTCCACATATTTTTCGTAAGCAATAAAAACACATATTGTATCTTATTTTTGTATTATGATATTATAAAATTCAATATACTTACACTCAATAGCGGCTCGTGCGTAAAATATCTGGTGGGGTACAACCAAACTACGGATTAATAACAAATATATTAACAATATTATACTATGTTATTTTCTCTAAAATCTCGATATAATAGGTAGGTACTGTCATGACAAAATGATAGGTATGTCAGCAACATTGTGATACGCACATCTCTATATGGGAAAAAGCGAGGATGCGCATATCGCACTAAAATTCGTATTGTTGCTAATATACCTAGGTATCTATTTTGTTATGGGCACTGTAATAATGAATGTGATGTCATTCATTTTATTAAGAACATACCTGCCATTGATATAAAACATAATTCATTTACCTTGTGTCTACATAACCTAGATAAATGATATGTGGATAATATCTAAAAATCAGTAGATAATAACTGCACTAAACGACAAATGTCGTTACGACATACGACGACAGAATAGTTAGAAATAATAGTTAGTTGGTGGTTCAAACTAGTTTTTTACGTTATGCTATATAATTTACATGGTGTATTTTTCTCCGGAGGGAATAAAATACAACTGCTCGTGAGTAAACAGCGCATCATATGCATTTTTTAAGTGTGTGACAGCGCTGCGGTAGTATCGAGACGTGACTGAAGGTAAAAACACATTATTGTTACGTCACGTGTTGTCACATTGACAAAATAAAACCGTGATATCACGCTCAGAAACACACTACGGTCACACCTATAACAATGTCACGTCACCAGTCTTTCGAGAAGTTTGTTTTTGTTTCAATCACACCGTTAAAAAAATTAATAATTAAAAAATGGAATGTGCAAGCTCTACTAGTTCGTCGGACTGGGAAGAAGAAATTGAAACTGTTGCTGCTCTAATTGTTCTTCAAGAAGATTTTAATGAAGCTAGTCGAACATGGGTCCATACAATTAACAAAACCCGTGAAAAATTAGGTGAATCTCATCATTTAGTTCCAGAATTACGCCAATGTTCGAAACATTTTCATATGTATTTCAGAATGAGCAAAGAACAAAAAAATTAACCTCGAAGGTGAAGAAAACTAGAATTTTGGAATAAACGTGACGTGACGTATAGCTAAAAATGCGGATGTTCAAAAAACAAAAACGTGCTTTCACGCAAAACTTTGGTGACTTTGATGTGACTAACATGACGTGATAACAGTGTGGCTCTGTCACATTAAAGTATATTTATAATCAATGCTCAGCATATTTTTATCATTATGTGAGCTCACGTGACAACACGTGACGTCACTTGACATAACAATAATGTGTTTCTACCTTGAGACTATTATATATCTATCTATTATATAAATCAATCTATGGCCACGACCAGCCGGTTAACAGCAGCAACCAACAATACAGCGGTGTGATGCGTAATATGTAGATTGTAGGTACAATAATAATATTCACAGACACGACAGTTACTAATACAGCGATAAATAAATAATAATTTTATATATAAAATCACGCTAATTTACAGAAATTTTAGGCGGTGCACGTGCGCCTGTGCTCCTTAACACGAACCGCTACTGCATACACTATGAACGAAAAATAAAACCTTATTTTTTTTTTAATTTGGGAAAAATATATATAAATTGCTTAAAGGAAAAAATCAACATGAGTAAAATTGTTATTAAAAAATAGGAATAAAAATAGGATATCTTTAAAAAAAGTATCCGTCACTCCATTCGATCGGTTTGAAAATGTCGCGTGATGTCATAAGTTCTTTCGACTAGCCTCCCGCCTATTAAGCGCGGATTACACGGTAGATTTTAGACATACGGTTAGTCACCAACGAAATCACTTCACAAGGCCGCACAGTTGATAATTATCGCATACAACTAGTTTATTTTATTCATGTTTTTCGCAATCGATTCGGCTAAAAATGTCGGTTACCGGTGCGCCGATGTTATCATCAGAAACATATTATCTACGTGCCAGTGTAGAAATAATTGGACAATCAATTATTCAATAGTTACTTACAGAACTAAAGAAAAAGAAGGAAAAAGGAAACGTAAGATCTAGGTACTTAGATGGATTTCTCGACGTAAAATATTGTGGACTTCAGTTACTTTATTGGTGGAATTGGCTTCAGAAGATCCTGACTATTTTAGGCAAAGTTAAATGTAAATATTTTCTTGACTTTTAAATTAATATATTTATGAAAATGTTTTTTAAATTTGGTTTTCATAATAAATTAGTTCAGAAAACCCATTCTGCACTCATGCTAAATTTCCATTTTCTAAACGTATTTTAAACAATAAACTATAATTTGGTAAACACTATGTTTAATCTATTTTTACATAAGAAACAAAAAATATTTATTTTTCAAGATTTGTTCATATCACTTATTATACAGTCTACTAAAGTCTTCAGGTCATAAGATTTTGTTATAAACGAGATTATAAATTATTTCTTTTTTGAGTTTAAATGTTCATTCTCCACACTCAGACCTAAAAAAGTTGTCAGGATGATAAAAAAAACACGAATCACTTTTTTATTTTAATAATAATATTAGAAGTAGTTATATAAATCATAAAATAAATTAAAAAAGGGTCGATAGATTTTTAAAAATGGCTCATTGAAACACCTAACAAAATTGATTTCCAGAAATTCGTTAAAAATTATCAGATATATTTGTTTACTGTCTTTTCATTGATTTAACTGGAATTTAATTAAATATAACCCCAAAAAAATATTTTGTTTTACACAATTAAGTATAATGTAGTATAATGTTGAATATACGTATAGTTTATGATTTTAAATGTTAAAAGTTTATATATTTCTGTAGTTTTAAAAACTATAATTTAATAAACGTTCTGAAATAATTATCAATGGATTATTAAGTTATTAGAAAAAAATAAACAATAGAAATAGAAATATAATTATAATACACATTAAAAATACAGTGATATTAAGTACATGAACGTAACATTACATTGGTTATAGATATACACATTGAGCTAGAAGAGAAAATTGCAAGATTCATGGAAATGGAAGAAGCAGTTATATATTCATATGGTTTTTCCACAGTGACCAGTGCTATTCAAGCTTACATTAAATCCGGAGATATTGTTTATGTGTACGTAATAATTAAATATTAACCAGTAACGACAGCCTATTCATATTATTAACAAAATTGAAAAAAATTTAGTGACGAAGAAGTGAACTTTGCAATACAACAGGGCTTGCAATCTACTAAAGCTGAACTAGTGTACTTCAAGCACAACTGTCCCGAAGACTTGGAACAGTTAATTTTGGATAAAGAGAAAAATGTATCCGTAAGTAATAAACGAAGTAAACATTTGTTTTTTTCCTGGACTTTGATATAAATTTGTACCTAAATCGTTATTTTATTTTGTGTAATTTATAGAATGGAAGAAGGAATCGAAAAGCATTTCTTATTGTAGAGGGAATTTATATGAATACTGGAAACATTTGCAATTTGCCAAAATTAATAGATATTCGAATCAAACACAAAATCCGAATTTTTATTGACGAAACCATATCGTTTGGAGTTCTCGGAAAAAAAGGACGAGGCATTACAGAACATTTTAATATACCAGTAAGAATAATATACTCAGTGCTCAAATAATATTTTTTTTTTCATTATAATATAATAGTCAAAATAAATAACCAATATGTCTTGATTTTTTGGAAAATTAAGAATATTTAATCTAAATTTTGTGTAGACAATGGTGTACTGGATCCATATTTTCGAAATTTTGTTTTAATCAATTTGTTTTTATATAATATTTAAAATAAAGATTTAAAAATTTAAACGGTAAAAATGCACATAGTAATAATGTTTACTGTAATATTATATGACCAATAAATTACAATAAATTATTCTATTCTATATGATTATGACAAAATAGATAGGTATGTCAGCAACGTTGTCATATGCATATCTCTGTGTAGTATCCCCATTTTTTTACCATGTATTAAGTTCTCCGCCTCTCATTGGTTATATCAAGCATACATTATCAAGCTATCACCACAGAATTTAATAAAAAGCGGAGAACCTAATATATGGGAAAAAGTGGGGATGCGCATATCGGACTAAAATTCGTTTTATTGCTGACATACCATTTTGTCATGATTATATCTGTGAAGTAAACAATGGAGTCTATTTATTTTGCCATGGATATGACTATGTAAATACAATAAATTGTTTAAAAAAAATATATAATCATAATCTTCCATTAGGTAAAATATAAATAAAAATGATCAAAGATCAATTATACAAATATTTTATTATACAAATTATTTATACTTACGTATTATATATGAAAAAAATATTTAATATAAATAATAAAAAAATGTTCATCTATATTTCATTAAAATAAATATTATATACATATGAAAATTAGAGAAACCTAATTATAAATATAAATAAAACAATGTTCCGAACAATGGTGAAAAAATAGTGTGGCAAGGCTTTAATGACACTTATAGGCTTTTAGGTCATATTAGAATATGTATAGGTGGGTAAAGAAATGAGACCACACTATCAATGAGTCTATTTTTCAACCATTAAAATGAGGTATATAAATAAGGTAATACTTATTACTATTATAAAATATTATTACTATTACCTAAATATAAAATGTGAAGTACAAAATAATTTAATATGTAACTATTGTTACACAGGCTTTATTCTATCGGCCTGGATGGAAATTACCCTAGACTGTTATAAACTGTTTCTTCATGTAAATAATTTTTTGTGTATTCCCAGGATTGATAACTAATTTAAGTCAACCATGGAGACTGCTAAATAGGTATATCTTTATTGGTATATTTTTCAAGAAAAGAACGGAGATGTTTATTTCCTAATTTTTCCAAAGGGATATTTGCTAGCAGAAATGCCTTGCACAAATCTTTGGCAAACATGGATTTTTCCGGTATATTGGTCAATAATTGTTGAAATTTTAATTTATTTTCATTTTTGCGATTAACTGCTCGGACGTGTTTTTCAGTTTTAAGATGTTGTGTGACAGTAAAACGCTTTTCACTATTGACTTTAATCTCACACATTTTACAAAAAAGAATGTCTCCGTCAGAAGCAAAAATATTTTCCCCAAATTCCGAAACATATTTACGAACAGACGATTTTACTTTCGACATTTTAATTCACACGGAACACACACTAACGCCAAACACGGTCGTATAAAGACTAAACGGTCGTTCATTATTGACGTTATCGTTGTGGTTCGCCGGTACCTATAGCAAACTTTATCTTATTACAGCAGGCTTTATCGATTACAAATTATCAATTTAAAAAAGTCGGCGATTAGATAAATGGATAAAAATTAATTTAAAAATAATCGAAATATGAATATATCTTTAGTTAGGTAATAGTATTAACTTTTTTCTTCAATATATGCAATATGCATTATATTTTTGAAAAATGCTAAAATATGCATAATAATTCAAAATGTTCCAAATATGCAAAAATATGCAAAATCAAATTTTGTACACCAACTCATTAGGCTAAGATTCAAATTTGTATCCTACTTAGCTACTTTCTTATCTAATAAATACAAATATGCAAATGCATATAATTCCGGGCCCTAATCATAAAAATTCATATTAGTAGCAGGGGGAAAATATACAGCACCAATAACTAAGGTGGAAGATTTATCACTAACTTCTATATACAATTGCTCAATAGAGTTGTCGGAGATAGGTAGATAGTCGACGACAAACGAACTTGTTTTTAATTGCAATCAATACACCACTGCTTCTCATTATAACATCACGAGTATCAAAACGATCGTATCGAAATATAGTAATTTTTACTACTTTTTATAGTTATGACATTTGAATAATTTTAAAACCATTTTTTGCAATTCTATAAATCATAATTTTATAATAATAGTTAATACCCACCTAAATAACTACAATTAAAAATATGTAAACGACTATGTAACCTATACTTTACATATTTATGTAATTTATTAGGTATATTTAATTTATATATTTATACAACATCCCATCTTAATTTACAAGTACCATAAACCCTACTTATAATTTTGGTTTAGTTTTTATGTCTAAATTAGAAAACTTTTGAAATTATTTAAGAAATATTCATGCCGGGTTGCATTTAAACATACTATTAAATTTCTTATTTTTCTTGAATTTTGAATGGGGTTTCAACCACCAAACCTCCCCTTCCCCTTACGTTCGCCTTTGCATGTGAAATATATGTATGGGAGTATGGGTGTGTGTGTATGTGTATTACTTTTAAAGAATTTAGATATTGTAGGGGTTTTTGGTGCGTTCAATTGTCCTATATGTTTTTGGGCTTCAGATTGTGCCGTTTATGCTTTTTGGTGAGCATTTATTGCTACGTGACAATAGCTACAATAAGCTTTGAACTTATCGTCATCAACTCGTGAGAGTCATTCTAAAAACAAATTAAATATCGGGCAATTATTCGTATCACTCCGGCGACCGCATTATTACCGAATTTCCCCTCTTATGTTTTTGTGTTTTGATCATATAGTTATGACGGGTGATTGTCAATGTCACCCCAGCGTCGAGCGCTGTTCGATACTCGATAACCACGCTGATGAATAGGTTTTTAACCTATTTTAACCGTGCTATTACCTATATATATTTTTAAACTCCGATATTACCTCATAATGTTTTCATAACAATGGAAAACAATTTTTATTTTCGATAATAAATACTTTGAAAGTGCATTACAATGTAAATATAAATATTTGTTAATATTTAAATCAATATCTAACTTGTTAATAAGTAATTTGTTATAATTTTGGAGGTGGAAATTGCTCCCTCATCCTTACACACAAGCCGCCACTGCAAAATCATACTAATAGGTGAATGGTCGATCAGGACTCAGGAGTATCTAAAATAAGCATTTCGTTGTCCGTTTTTAATATGTATTAACGGTATTATTCATTAAATAATAACCGAATTAAAAAATAATTTACAGCACGATATATATTGGAAAATTTTATTCTATGTCAAGTGTTTTTTTTTTCTAAAAAAAAAAATACAATAATATGTATAAAATGGGTTTACAATAGGTTTTTCCGTTATAGTTCATTAAATTATATCCTAAATTAATTATACTATGTGATTTGATGACAAATTCTATTCTAAAATTATGTTTAAACAAGGATTTTTTATCAAAATTGTAAATATTGTCTAAATTTGGGTTTTTATTGCTAATCATTCATTTCTTTACTTTTGGCCTGTTCAATGTAATTTAGGCCCATCGCCGCTTTCACTATACCTAATCATACATATCCATCCAACACTAACCTAACTCCTAGGAGCTTCTCTGAATTAGTCATTCCATCATTATTTTGATCGTTTGGTTTATTTAATTGTTATCTGGCTTCCACCTTGTAACGTTGTAAACTAGCCTGTTCTACGCTCACCATAGATATCTTACCCAGCTAAGTCTCCGGTTTTTAAAGAAAACCTACTATATCGGGTTCATTGAACATTTCCCTTCGTTCGTATTTCTGTTCTTTTAAGAGCCAAATATCTTTCGCGGTATTTTTCTGTCAAATATTACTAGTATTTTTTCATCTACTTTCGTCGATGACCATGCTTCATATGCATACAAAACAGTAAGTTTGACTAGATTTTTTTATATCCTAATTTTTGTTAATAATCATTAATATAGACTAGAATTTCACTTTGAACTTTTTTAGTGTTATGGGTAGTTTGACCCATCTTTTCAAGATTTTTTTATAATATTTTTTACATCACGTAGTGAAGGTTAAATTTTAATTATCATTTCCTTAATACTGTATAAGGAAAATAACTTTTGAAGTAATTGAGTACAAACGATGATTTAACTGCACAGTTCAGCACAAATGAATGCCGAAGATTTGGACTCCAATATAAAAAATTTAAAAAAGGATAGTACTACCATGTCCTCGCCTAAGATATATTAGAGATGACTTGGGAAGGGATTACACATATATGACGGGATTGATGGCACGAACGAATGCCCCAGGTTCCGATAAAAATGTTACAGATGGTACTGGATATATAACTAAGCTTTTAGCAATGTTCAACATTTGTATTTAGTTACGTGGCATGTGTATTTTGAGTATTAATTTATGAATATGATTATTAAAATTATAATTAATAAATATTATCTGTACTTGTCGATTATCACGACTGCCAAGTCGTATACTCGTATTACAATTTAATATTTCATACAACCGCTTTGTGAATATTTAACAAGAATAAATAATAATATATAATATGTTGCACATTATGATGAATTAATAGCGTCCTTCTTCTTCTTCTGGGCTTTTACAGGCCTTTAAGTCCCATCGCCGCAACAACATATGGTCTTTTGCATATTCTTCTGCATTCCTTACATTTAGAAGTTTCAAGTCTTCTTGTACTCTATCCATCCATATTTGTCTAGGGCATCCTCTAAGTCTCTTAGTGTCGGGTTTCCATTTAATTATTGATCCAATCATTCTTTCTGATCTCCATACGTGCCCCACCCAACTTATCCTCGTGCTCTTCAGGAACCAATAATGGTAGGTTCCTTATAGAGATTATCCAATTCGTTATATCAAATTTCATACTCTCCATCGTTACTTCTCTTTGAACCAAAAATTTTCCTTAATATCTTTCTTTTAAACACTCCTAATTTTCCTTCGTCCTGGCGAATTTTGTCTTGGCTCATGTACTACATGCATATAGAGCAATTCGTTTAACTATATATTTTGTATAATGTTATTTTAGACTTTATTGATAATAATCTTCATTTAAATAGTGGCATTAGACTATAGTAGCATTTATTTGCTATCAAAAGTCGTTTTTTAACTTCTTCGTGGATATTAACATTTCCATTAATCTCTGCTCCTAGGTACTTGAAGCTTTGTACCCTTTCAAATTTGTATTCATCAACTTTTGAATAATCAGCATTGTGATTTTGTCTCGAAAATATCATACACTTTATTTTTGACTCATTTACCCTCAGACCAATCTCTTTATCTTCACTTAGTAGGATGCTAGTTGTATTTCTCAGTTCATTTTCTGTTTCGACTATATGGACTATATCGCCAGCCAAAGCTAATATGGTTAATTCATTATTGTTGTCCATTTTTATTCCTTGGATTAGTACCTTTCGCATAACTGTTTCTAATGCTACGTTAAACAGATCTGGTGATAGAGCATCTCCCTGTCTGAGTCCTGTTGTTACTGGGAACTCATCTGATATCTCTTCTCCAAAACTTATTTTACTTTTGGATTTATATGTACATACTTTTATCATTTTGACTAATTTTGCTGATATTCCCATTTGGTTCATGATATTCCATAGTTTGTTTCTATTAATCGAATCGTATGCTTCTTTGTAATCTATAAACATAAGGTACATAAGTACATCTTTATTGAACTCGTGACTTTACTCAGCTAATTGTTTAACTATATGTATTTAATATTTATTGATATAATTATCATATAATTATTAATAGCATCCAGTGATATAATTTTAATTGAAGCGAAATTGAATAATATATACACTCTTCCGCCCAACTTTTAACTTATGTTCCAGTTAATGACTTTTTTTTGCTTATTTGCTAATAATGATATTATAGGTATTCGATTTAAAAAAAAACTATATCGTTAATATTTTTATATACATTTGTACCCTAGATGACCAGAAAAATAATTTGGTGCAGATCGTGGCCGTGAGTTTCCAAAATAAATTTTACAAAAGCCAACATTTTATTATCAATATTTGACAAAATAATAAAAAATAAAATTATCTATTATAATTATTAATTAAGAATACAACTTGTTAAGAACTGAGCTATTTCCTAAATAAAATTTGATTTCACATTCAGTATTAATCTATATATCTATATATCTAAATGTTAATACTATAATTTTTTTGTTATATCTAGAAAGATGAAGTTGATTTAATCATCGGAAGTCTAGAGACTGCATTGTCGTCCGTTGGTGGTTTTTGTGTAGGCTCAACATTTGTAGTTGAACATCAGAGGTTGTCTGGTCTTGGTAATAACAAATTAAAATTTATTATTTATATTGAAATAAATAAATATATTTTAACATAAAATAAAATAACATACCCATAAATCAGAGCTTGAAAACGTTATAACGAAAAAAAAATCGATAACGTTATAAAGCAAAATTTAAATAACGTTTGAAAACAAAAAAAATAATGTTTTCAAGCCCTGCTATATACTACATTTTTAATAATTATAATATTTATTGGCCATCTGTAGATACATTTAAGTACAATTAAATAAAACAGTAACAAGTATAATGGCACAACTCACCACTGAGAATAACCTCTTATTTCTTTCAGAATTTTGTAAATTATCATGATATTTAATACGAAATAAAAAAAAGTTGTCTAAATATAAGAGGTTAAATAAATTGCATACTATAGAACGAAGTTTCCACCAGAAAACTCTTAAATCAAAAACTCCTACTTGAATACTTCTACCCAAAAATCAAAATAGTGTGCATATAAAAAAATACACATCATTGTAAAACCAATATGTCAAATAAAGTGCATTTTAATATATGTATTTATAAACTTTTCTTAAACATTTTACGAAATAAGCTATTATAATAAATTACTTTTTTAATATGTCAATCGCTTCCCACATAGTTGTTCCATAGATTAAATTAAATCCCATATTTTAGTATACAGCTCATGACTAAGGGTAAAATATTATCACAGATTACATAAAAGATAAAAAGAACATGGAAATAAAATTTAATAAATTTAGGGTACATAATTTTCATATTATGTAGTCAAATTATTTCAAGTATTTAAGTTATAGTTTTTATTCAGATTTTGAGTGAACCATCTATTTTCATTTAATCTGTGGTTTTTGACCTTGAGGCAAAACAATTTTGTATTGAGAAATGGTGAGAAATATTTTTGTTCCTAATCAAAAACATTTTTAAAGAGTACTTTTTAAATAATATTTTGATATTATTATTCTATCTCAACTTTAAGATTAGAACACAATTTCATTAGATAAGTAATATTAATTTTCTTCATGCTCGTTTAAAAAAAATAATGATCATGTTAAAAAATAATTCTATAAAATTTAAATTAAAATAATACGTCCAATATAATTTTACCTACATATACAAACATAAAAACATAAAAATTATTTAGTATAATAAAAACATTTAGTAATTTGTTGAAATTGTAAAAATTAGTTAAAATACATTTCTATTCAGGTTACTGTTTTTCTGCATCACTTCCACCATTGCTATCAGCGGCAGCTATAAAAGCTTTGGATCAAATTGACAAACATCCAGAAATGTTGACGAAACTGCAAGAGCGAAGCTTAAGTTTACATCAAAGTATTTGCCACAGTCAGTTGGTTAAATACTTTACACTTGGTTCTGACGAAATAAGTCCGCTGAAACATTTATACCTATTAGATAAGTCTCTATTACACTCAGAAGAACAAATTATATTGAAAAATATGGTCGACTATGTAAGTAATACTTTTGTATTATTTGCACTGTAGAATCAAATATATAAAAAAACATTCTTTTAAATCTCTTAAACGCTTATTTATTACCTTGATAAAAATACAATTCTGTAACTATAAATAATAATTATAATGAGGTTCGAAGAATAGTTTAGAAGTTTAAAAAGGCTTTTCGCATAAAATTTGGTACACTTCCTTATTACAAAATTAATTTACTGTAACCAATATTTTATATTATTATTAATTATGCTTATTTCGTAGTGTATCTCCAAAGGAATGGCGGTTACAATGGCCGCATATTTAAACAATCGGGAATACAAAATACCAAAGCCTAGTATCAGACTACTCGCAAGCATCAATATAACCGACAAGGATATACACTCCCTAATAAATGTATTATTGCATGCTGTTGATATGTGGAAGACTAAAACATAATACCTGTATACTGCAATTTTTGTTGTTCTCTATCAATAGTTATTTGTAAATAGTGAAATATATAATATCTACCTCTATAATTTCTCACAATTTTTTTTATTATCTCACAATAAACACGTACATCTGTTTACTCTTAATTATTGACAATATTTTTTGTACATAATGTTTTTTTTTTTTTTATATCTATATTTATTATTTTATTTATACATACAATAAATAATCTACCATTGAATCGCGTGAAAAGAATCAATTGCTATACTCTGTCCCAAATAAGAGTAACCTTAAGGTAATTTATAGTCAACGATGGGCCAAGTGTATCTCTTCATTATTACAAAAGCCATCAGGCATCATTTACCGTTTTCCACGTTAAATAATACTCATACGAATATATTGCATGCCGATTGGTTTAGAACATTGTTCTTTACATAAAAAAATATAGAAGTGGTAACGTGGTATAGGCAATTAGAATTAAAAATTTGACTGATTCATAGGAAGACAAAAATATTGTACATATGTTCCTGATATATATAAATATCAATATACTATAATTATAGCTTGTTTTAATTTTTAAATAAGGGGCCTAGACACCGGTGCAATAATCGACCTAAAAGCGGGATAAAATTGCGAGACTTTGAAAAGTCGGATTTTAATTCTGAAAACTGTTTTGAATTTATTGATTTATTTATTATATTTTCCTTTTTAATAATAAAGAAAAATGCCTCAATCGATCCCTAGAAGACAGGCTGACAAATTCAAAACAGTTTTCAGAATTGAAATCCGACTTTTCAAAGTCCCACAGATTTATCCCGCTTATTGATCTTTTAGATAGAAATAATGAGAAAATTCAAAAAATCACTACCGTCAAGTAGCGCTAACATGAAGTATTGAAGTACTACTAAGGCACTATAACTGTGAGTATTCTCATCCGCCATTTTGGTTCCAGTTGTACATAAGTGTTATATCACTTTATCAGCATCTAGTGTTAAAGCTGTGAAGTATTTTGTTTAAGATTAAACAATTTAAAGTTGAACGTAATTAATTACAATTCAAAAGATTTTTATTTTTACACACAAATAAGCTTGTGGAATTGTGAATAAAACATTTATTATATAGTTGAAACAGATTTTAAATCTGAATAAAACAAACGGTATTTATTTCTTACCTATTATTTCAAGAATTTAAGACCAAAATACTATTACTGTTATATATTATAAACGTTAATGTAAATTATTTTTACCTATATACAATTTATTTGAACTATATAATATCATACGGGTATATATATTTTTTTTTTTTTACGGGCAACTGCCAATTTACAAAGAATATAATTAAAACAAATACAAACTAATAACTATATAACAAAACAAAAAAACAATACAATAAAACAGTTGTAATCAAATAGATAAAGAATTAAGATAAAAAATAAACAAAGCAGTAGAAACATTTCAGAGTGTAGCGACCCGGTGTTCGAAACACGAAGTTGGTGTCCCCTTGTGTCGGACACGACGTTGCTACCTACTACTACCTTTGATTGACGAAGTCAGTTGTCCACTTTCCGTAGGTTCGTCGTAGTTGAAG
>JAIPRL010006811.1:0-25814 GCA_025469235.1 Pemphigus obesinymphae
CCTCTTAAAAGTACCAACTAGATTCAATTTGCTACCGGAAACTGGGTATGAGTGTAAAGATCGGAGCACTCCTTCTGGTAGAAAAAGTGTTTACAGAAAAATAAAAAAAATAAAAAAATAAAATAAAATAAAATAAACATCATTGTAAAACCATAAGCTTCCTCGCTACCCTCAGAATCTAAAAAATAGATAAAATAAAAATGTTATAAAATTTTTATTGCAATATTTTATTGATTTAATATTCAATTCTTAAAAAAAAATTTTGCTCATATTTCAGTTATTTTTAGTACACATTATATATATGCATATTTTCAACAATTTTGGTATAGTGTATCCCAAACCATATATCTAAATGGTATAGATATATGTATCCCAACTATATTAATCTCCATAAATTGACCATCTGTTGAAATCTAATAAATAACAATAGTAATAATTTAAGAGTTCAAACTATTGTTTTATATCGTTGTATGCATAAATGTAGTTCACACCGTTTAATTCTAATGCACAATTATAATATTACCCATGTTAAAGTAAATAGGTATGACTGCAATATGCAAATTTACAACCAAAGTGCATGAACTTGGCCGCTGTCGAAATGTTTTAATTTGGCCAAATTTTATCATTAAATGGCATTGTGATCTCTACTATGCAATAATAAAATTGTATATTTATTGTAATTATTGGTTTTAACTTTTAAGCCGTCTAAACTGGCTGGGAGTCGTTTTGCCTATACCACTAAATCACAGTATAGACGTGGGTATATCATATTATTATGTATATAATTACTCCAATCAAATTTTTATATCGGATTTAATCAACCATTTTGTCCAAATATTTTAATGTAGCTATTGAACTAATTTCTATATTTTGACTATTATTTTTTAAATGTTTATATATTTTTATTAAATATTAACAATTATATTTTAAATATTTTCTAAAATATAAAATTAGAATACCTCCACGGTTACCTCATGCCTGTCGTAGAAGTCGACTAATTGAGGTTGCGTCAGGTTGACAGCCAACGTAAAACTTGTCAATAAAATATGAGAAGTTCAAAAACTAATATAGGTGAGTTTTCCCCTCTCGGATATTTTCGGGAAATGTTGATCAACCCCAAATAGTTGGGAAAGAAGGCGAAGGATAAGAAGAAAAAGATTTGAATAAATATCTAAAATCTATTTTCTGATTATTATTAAAATACAATTCAAAGTGGTAGGTATGTAAGAACGGCATCATAATATATTCTTATATATCCTGAAACAATCGTAAATAACGTCATTCGTGTACTATCAAAAGAATAATCGATTTTAATTTTGGTACAAATCGCAATTGTATATTTCGCAATGCCGTAGCCAGGGGGTGGGCACTAGGGGCACGTGCCTCCCCCCCCCGAAATTTTTTTTTCTCTGTGGAAATGACTCCTTTGGTATGAACTTTTTTATTTTCGTGTATTGTAAGGAGAGTATTCGGCAATTCAAACAGAAATTATTTGCTAAAAATTTATAAAAACTCCACACCCTTTAATAATCAACAAATTTAAAAACTGAAAATTGGGTTAAAATTATAACTATTTTTTCTAGTGAACCTCGAAGAGATATTTCATTAATTTTAAATAGCTAAGTAAAAATAGTATATGTATAAAAATTTAAAAAACCGCAAAACTACGTCAACTTTATATTTATAGTTCTGCTAAAATAAGCTAAATTTGAAAAAAAAAACTCTTAGAGGTGTACTTCTAATGACACTGAGAATCATTATAAATAGTTAAATTAAAAATTATCATATTATAAAACCCTCTGGGTTTAAAATAAAACGTCAATTAATCTCTTTTCAATTATAATTTTCACCCCTTAAAATACAAAATTTTGAAAAATTCCTTTTAGATAATTTTTATGTATAGTGTTAACCTACATTTTTTTTAAAAAAAACAATACCATTTTTACATCATTTTTTAAATGGCGTGTTCATATTTTTTCTGATTTTAGATTCTGAGCGTAGTGAGGGATGAGCTAATGGTTTTACAATAATATTTATTTATTTTATTTTTTTTTCATTTTTCTGTAAACGCTTTTTCTACCAGGAGTGCTCCGATCTTTACAAGCTTACCCGGTTTTCGGTAGCAAATTGCATCTAGTTGGTAGGTACTTTAGAGTACAATCATTTTGTACAATTTTGATTTTAAGGGATTGAAATGGGCATCATTTTAGGTGTAAATTGTTATTGTAATTTGTTTATTCGAGTTTCCCGGATAACGATTACAATCATTGTATATTATATTATATTATATTATCTATATTATATTTATTTTTTTCACCGAGCCTAAACAATAAAGTATTAACGAGTTATGTATACTACGCACCGAAGCTACGCTCAGAATCGTTTTATTAAATGCAACGACTTTATCATCGCTTTAAAATTCAATACGTCTACCAAGAGTATCCTGACCAGTAGCGAAGTGCATCCACCCCTACTGAAACCCGACGAGCGAAGTGCTTCCTGCACCCCCTATTGACCGGCTTCTTTTCATAATGATAACACCGCAGGCCTTGGATATTACATACAAACATAATTTGATGACCCTATAAGAAGCACAATGAAATATTGTATTTTAGAACAACTAAAAATACAAAAATAAAATACAAAATCCAGTGCCCCTCCCAAAATAAATTTCTAGCTACGTCACTGATATTGCATAATGTGTGATCGTAACAGTATATATAGGTGCCTACTATATAGGTATATGCATATTATGTATAAATGATTTTTTTTAACTGGCACTCGAAAACCAGTTAATATCAGTTGTTTGTGCTCGCCACACTAAACCACAGTTTGCATAGTGTCTGTATATGGTTGTACAATATATACTTTTGTCGCTTAAAATTAACGTCACGACATTAATCAACACAATATTATTTATATAGTAGGCACAGATTGTATATAATAATATAATATTGTATTATATAATATGTGGTACACGTATCTATATGTACTTACCTGTAATATTTGAACGACTGTAATATAATATACGCGTCTATAAAACATTGGAAATAATAAATAAGTAGGTACCTACCATGTAATCTGTGATAAAGAACTCGGCGGAATATCGGGTAAATGGGTAAGTACCTATTTGTACCTACACTTATTTATTTTATATACGAACCTATTATGGTGAGAAATATAATTATACATATATATATATGTGTACTCTTCTTACTCAAGAGTCAATATACTTGTGAATTATTGTGATGACTATATATAATGACGGTTGTATATATTATACTGACGCCAAACTCGAACAACAATAGTTAATAAAACTACCTACCGACGAGAAAAACCAATAAAAAATTTAGCAGTACGATTCATTGTCGGTATTTTTGGAAAGTAAACATGCAGGGTAACTATTATATTTATACCTACTACCTATACCTGTATAATATATAGCTTCATAAAAATATAATATAGGTACCGCTGACGAATATTTCGTCATTTAGGTACCTACCTAAACTTGACAGTTACTGAGTTACGTATTAATTATTATAGTTTGTTAATAGATTATATTGATTTCTGTGTGGTATGCGCCTATATTCTAATTTGTTGAGCGTGTAGTTTTTAACAGCTATGATTGTTAACATCACTAACATAATAACTATTATTTAGATTGCATGCCTACATCTGTTATCCTTGTATAATCGTTCGGTTTGTTGACTGTTGTATATGCGTCTAAACAAATATATACTTAAATGTAAAATTAAAAACATTTTATTCTTATAACTTATATAATGCGTATTGTATCTGAGCAAAAACGAATTTTTAGATTTTTACATATTTTTTACCGACTGCAGTCCGATGAACATATGGACGATATAATATTATATAGGTATATTGATCACGGAATTCATAGATGATAACTGATTTTGCTTATTAATGCATATTTTAAAAGTTAAAAAATATTTTGTGAATATTTCTCAATTTTTGGGTAAAACTTGACCTCATATAGATTCTGAGCAAAATAATTTTTTTTTATTTCTATACTTTCCTCGGGTTGAAACTGAAAGAATCGTGTGGGTATTTTGGAAATTTAAATAAATAGGTTTTTGATAGAAAATTTGTTCTAGTTGGTACTTTGAAGAAGTAATTTTTCGATTTTTCCAAGTCATTTCGTAAGCATAACCAAAAACTACATTTTTTGACAGAAATATCTTAGAAAAAACATTTTCTCTATTACCTAATACCATTGTATTAATAATATTGACAATTGACATATTACTAATATATAGTAATATAAATATAATCAATATAATATTATTATTTATTATATTATATCGAACTTTGCTCATAATCGTTTTTTGAATGTAATGATTTATTTTTGTTTTCAAATTTAAAATAATAAAACATTGTGATAGAAAGGACCCCCTTCCATTATCTGTATCTGACAATTTTTTCATCTATTATTGCCTATTTTTTGTGATTTATTAATTTTTGGTGAACATTTTACTCAAACGCCACTACTATTAATTTATCATTTGTCTTGTTTTTAAGAGAATATTAAAATAATTATTTCAAGATTTTTATCACAGAACATTTTTATTAGTTTGCATCATACTTTAAACGTTTAAAAACCTAATAATTGGCTCTCCAATTATAATATAAATAATAAAACTTTTTAATTTGACATATTGTGCAGTGCTTGAATTGGAAAAATAGAAGCGGTACTCTCGGGCTTTCAATAAATCAACGTTCCCTCAAACTATGTAACTCATACTGTCATTTCGTCATTTGTAAATAATAATTAGTAAGGATGCTCTCAAAATATAATAAAATAGTAGAGGAGCTCCGTCCCCCCAATTCGAACACTAATATTGCGTACTTTATGTATAATTGTAAATATGCTACATCTAACATCCTGACCTATAATCTAGGGGGGGTGTTACACTTTCCCCATCCCTGGAAAGTAGTACTTATGAAAAATGAAGTTCAGTCAGCAAAAACAGAAAGTTAATAAACTTTTTTTTTGCTTGTTTACATTTCATTGTATTTCGGAGACCCCTCCCCCAAATATGACTTTAGCTCGTCCTTGACTATAATCACATAGATTAATATATAGAAATAAAAATATGCCTATAGGTTATAATAGTACCTACTACGGTTTAAGATATAATATTATATTTTATAAAATATATTATATCTTAAATCGTGGTACCTGCAATCCTACATAAAATAAAATAATTATTTTATTTTGTGATGGTTGTTAACCACATCTCTTTACATATTTATTTAGTTAAAGAAATAGTTTTTGACGAATTTTCAATATATTTTATAAATAATATAGGCATTATCATATTATTATAAACGATTTAATATCAAATTATATTATTCAAATTTTCTTGTATCATTTGACTTTGTCAACATCATTAGTATAACAAAAATGTATTCGATATTGTAAAAATATAATTACTCCGTGTTGTCTGTATGTATTATGGCCATGGGTATAATATATTAATACATAGCAAAATTTAAAAAATTATTGAGTAAATTAACAATGCACATTTAAATCATAATAATAGCGATTTTGTATATTATGCATTGAGAGGTATATTATCGCTTTTATATAATAATAATATGAATATATTAAGTTAATTAAAATTAAATAATAATAATAATAATTTTTAATTAACTGAAACTATTATAATAAGTACCTGTGTGCGAGGGCCGATAATATGCATAGGTAATAAACTAATAACGCAGAATAATAATAATATGTAATAAATAATAATTTAGTGAGGTAATTACATTAAATACTTTGTACTATTTGTAATTTGTATTTAATAATTCAATTTGATAAATGGCTTTTGTTTTATTGTGATAGCGCTGCAAGTCATACATTTTTACTGGTTAATTAAGCGAAACCAAGCCCCAAGGTATTAATCCGAAAATAAAATGAGTAGAAAACGATTAAGAAGTAAGTACGTACATTCAAAATGTATTTTTACACATGTTTTATTTGTATATTATGTGTATAATAATAATGTTGATTTTTTTCGGTGATATGAGATCATAATATGAAATTAGTCATACACAAAATAAACGAATAACAAAACAACGCATTTTTTGTCTAGTAACTCAAGCTGATACGCATTACGCGGGTCGTGGAATGTCTTATCAGTTATTATTTGGGTCTTGCGACTGCGGTAATTTCGTCCTGCGGCAATGCCATATCCAAAACCATTATCCCGTATCAGTATCACCATGGTAACAACTCGAAGTCCAAATCGCTTGTTGCTTGTGTTAACTGTAAATTGACATTTAGTTGACATTTCGGCATTTCTGTTTGAAGTCTTAACTAACTTTAATTAGTAAAATAATAATATCGTCTTGAAAACAATATTGAACGTTTGTATCTATTTATTTTAGTTTAGATACTTTTACTTTGTAAATTGTTTTGTGAAAAAGAACTTAAATTCCACGTTTAAATCGTCTATAACATTATCGCCATTTTGTATTGTTCATAATAATTAATGACAACATTCATTCGCTGTTACAGTTACATCGGAATTGGAGAGTAAAATTGAACAACCGCCTATTTTGAATATGTCTCCGAATAATGAATCAAATCGTAACAGTGCACAGTCAATGAGCAATAAACAAGTTGCGTCATATTCATCATTGTATACAATATGTCAGGTACTTTTAAAAACGATTTAGGATTTTTATTTCAATGGTTTTGGATTTTAAGAACTTATTTATTTTAGATAATTGGATTACTACTCGTCTCTTTGGTGTGTTATTGGATTGTTGCTTTCCGAGGAGGATTTGGTTTTAGTGACTCTAAAATAATATTCAACTGGCATCCAATGTTGAATACGGTTGCTTTTATTTATTTATTTGCAAATTGTAAGTGTCTTTATGTACAATATTAAAATTAAAAACTATGATGTGCCATGAGAACAGTTCATTTTCTGGAAGGAGTGTCAACACACTTTTATAACTTACACCTATCAAATATATTCCAAACAATTTTTGCAATCAATTTTATTGCTTAAATAACATTCATAATACCTAGTTTATTTTATAGTTTGCAAACAAAATATTGGAATAATATACCACCCACCACCCAATATTTTAGGGGTGTCGACTGGCACTCCTGTACCCCTTTGTGTGTGCCACTGCTTGAGATAATGCATGAGATAATTATTGATTATATTACTGCCAAACTCATGTTTAATTAGCAAAATGTGTTATTAATGAATCATTGTTGAAGTTAAAAATAATGTTTTTTTTTGAAATTTCCATTGGGATTGAATTATAAATCCTAATATATATATATATAAGTTTTTAGAAAAAACACACTATTAAGTACGTTAATTTCTAGGTTTTTAATCAGGGAAATTTTTAAGACTCCATAAGAAAAAAATAGTAACTTAAAAATGTATTGTAATTTAATATTTGTATTACCTATCTACACCAGTGGTCGGAAACCAAAGGCCTACGTAGCTATTGTATACGGCCCCTTTAAATTCTAGAACGACGAAATTGTATAAATATAATTGAACATTGCCTTTTTCTTACGGGTATTTTATCAGTCATATCTTATAATGGTAGGTATATCTTGATAATTACCAATAAAATAGAAAAGACAAAATAAAACCGATAAGATAAACAGTATTTTCAATTACTCGCCAATCCATTTAATATTGATGTTGACGATATCCCTGTCTAGCTTTAAATGGAAATAATAAATTTTCAGTCACAAGATATGCTAAAAAAATCATTCAAACAATCGCCTTTACTTTTTTCGCTAAACTTCCCGCACCATTTTCAAAAATTAAAAATATAGCTGCAAAATACTTCAGTATGTTTGGATCTACTTACGTGTATGAACAGGCCTTTTCTCATATAAAAAAAATTAAAAACCCATACCGATCATGCTTAACTGATGACCATCTCCACCATGTACAATGCACAAGTAATTTTAATGTGAACATTGAAAAAATAATAAACAATGTCCAACAACAACAATCACTTTAAACATCAAACATTTTACCAAACAGTTGTAATGTATATACCTAATTTTATATTAAAAACTGTAATTTTTATTTTAGAGTTTTAGACAGTATTTTTTTCATAGTAAATAATTTAAGAATATAAAATTTTTATTTTTGTCTGACCTGCAAACTCTTTTTAATTTGTGAATGAAGCCCTAGAGTCCAAAAAGGTTGCCGACCACTGATCTACACTAATATTATAAAGAGGAAAGATTTGTATTTTTATATGTTTCTAATGAATAAACTCAAAAAATACTCAATTACTTCTAATATCATTAGAATGCCATATTATCCTTGAGTAACATGGGCTATATTTATTACTGGAAAAAATTAGGGATCCCTACTAGAACTTCAATAATGTAATCCAAAGTGTAAAAATATTAGCCATAAAATGTCTTTCATTGTATAAACTGCGGAAACTATTTATGATAGAACAAAACAATATTCTACAATATTAAAGAAAACATACCAATATCTACAAAAAACTTTGCGATACCATATGTTCAACTATTGTAGTTATGTCAATAACTATTTTTGACATTTTAAAAGTTGATAGAAATTTCTACCTAAATCAGACCATGTCATCCATATCTTTGTATTAATCCTTATCCAAATAAATCATTTTGTAAACCTATAGATTATTTTTGAATTATTCAAATTGGACATTCTATTCAAAAGATATTACAAATTTAAAAATGTCAATCTCAACAAAATACTAATAGGAAAATAAACGCCGTCACGGTATAGCCGTTGTGGCCCCACGCAGCACAGCGGGAAACACGTCAAGGGAGTGAGCACCTAAGTGCAGGAGAGGGGTATGCATATATAGGTAGCAATAGGATAAACAAATTATGAGACAATGTGCTTGTTGCTACAATCATCATCGTCCCCATGGACGGACAGCTCGCTTACATTCTGCAGATCCCGATGATACCGACGGATTTGACTATATCTTTTAAAAGGTTACAGTTTCTTGTAAAGATATCGTTTGCCATTACAATAAATAAATCCCAGGGACAAACTTTCTCGATGGTTGGCATAGACCTAAGAAAAGAGTGCTTTTCTCGTGGTCAATTATATGTTGCCCTTTCTCAAGTAGGATCTCCCAAAAATCAGTATGTTTTGTTGCTAAATACCACTGCCAACATAGTGTACAGTGAAGCTTTAAGGTAAAAATTGGAAAATAAAAAAGTAAAAATCTATAAAATTAAATGAAGCCTTAAGATAAAAATGTAAATAAAGAAATGTAAAAAATAACATAGTAAAAAAAATAAATAAAATCTAGCAATAGTAAAGCATTACCGGGATAACTAGTTGTATATATTTTGTTATTAAGTAGATTACTGTTTTTTTTATAAGTAATTAAAAGGGCCCGAAAAATACAGATAATAACAAAGGTTATCATTTTGATGAGTTGACCATTTGATAGACTCATTTCTTTTTAAAAATTATGTATGTTGGACTTGTCAGCAGTTTGGGGAAATGTTTAGTATTGTATAGGCTTTAATGAGTCTTCAAAGTTTTTGCCATTACGTATATTTCCATATCATGAACATCAAACAGCAGGCATTGACTGACCATATGCCGCACCCAGCTATGCCCGTAGAGATGGGTTCTCAAATTGTCTACTGTTCTGTACATTTTCAATATAATGTATTATAATCAATATTGTTTTAATTAATTATAATATTAACAATTATAACAACTCTTTTAACGATAATAAGTATATTTATGTAAAAACGGTTAATAAAGTCTTATTAGGTACTAAAATTGATATTGAAACTCGTGTGGTATACATTTCTTTAATTTTTCTTATTAATGATTTTATATTTACTTCGATTAATATTATTTTCTACTATTAAAGTTAATTATTAATAATTTATTTTATTTTAGCTATTCTTCATTTTCGTACATTTCGCAATGGTAAAAAGCAAGATGTGAAAAATCAACATGCAATTATTCATGGTTGTATAATTATCCTAGTATTGTTTGCTGGATGGGCTGCATTTGCTTCACATTTGTATAATAATCCTCCTATTCCAAATTTGTATAGTTTACACAGTTGGTTGGGTGTTTTGACTATTACATTATTCCTCTCTCAGGTTTGTAAAATACAGATTTTTATTTATATGTTTTAATTATTTTTGTATAACTGATTTGTTGAGGATGCCTTACAAAACTAGTTATGTACTCAGTTTACAAGTGGTTCTTCTTTAAATTTAAGGAAAATTAAAATATCTAACAATTTAATATTTAATAATATTTAAGTACATTTTAAAATTACAGTAGGTACCATTTTTATTGTTTTATAATTACATTATTTGTCCAAAAACTTATTTAGCGTGGGATAACTTTAATCAATATTTATATAATAATATCAGTTTTACAAACAAAAGAATCATTTATGTTATTGAATATTTAATTTATGTTTTAGGGTTTTTATTATTTTGATAATACCTACCTCTATTACTTGGTAATTTTATTTATTTATTTATTTTTTACGGGCGTGAGCCCAATTTATACAAAAGCGTAGGTATACATAAGCATAGGTATACAAAACAAAACAACAAAAACAAACTAATACAAAACAAAAATTACAATTTAAGCAAAAAAAAAAAAAAATGCTAGGCTAAAAGAGAAATGGCGGAGTCTCATCGGCAAGCCTCATTATCTTTGTTACGGGTTCATTCAGTAAATAATTTGTTGAACAGTGAGGTGTGACAAAACTAGAATTATTGCGGGTGTTTCGTATAGGTACCTTAAAGTTTATTAGCTGAAGAAGAGAAGGAGAATCAACGGAACCAGAGAGAAGTTTATTGAGGAAAGAAATATTATGAGATAGACGACGGTCAGATAAAGAAGAAAGATTTAATATTTGAAGGACGGGGGTGTAATCGTGAGGAGGGCAGTTTATTTTAAGAATATATTTAATAAGACCAAGAACTTCCGTTGATTAATTTTAATAAAGAAATGAAAAAGCAGAATACAAAATCACGGACTAAGGTATACCTTAAGCTCGTATTATACTAAATCGACTTTGGTTGATCAATAAATTATATTTCGAGTCTATCCAAATTGTCAAAAATGAATTTGCTATCCCACTGGATTGATATTTACATTCATCATATTTGTATTTACTACAATTGTAGATAAAAATTTGGCATTATAATAATAATATAAATAGATATGATGAAAATGATATACCTATGCACCATGTGTGACTAAATAATAATAACTGATGTGATGTGAGCACAGAGCATTGTTTACCACTTCCTCAGATATTATTAATATTATTTATATTATATTAATTATTATCAAAACAAACTTTAAAACAAGTACCTACATAATATAATAAATTGTTCACCTATGGACAGTTTTCTGTGACCGGTTGTCGATTCAGATTATACAATTTCTATCTATTATTTATCAATTGGAATTTCTGTTGATAAATATCTAGGATCAACACAAAAAGTAATGTAAACCGGAATTTTATGTTCATGTCAATCTAGTGTAATATACACACATCACATCTAGTACTATCAAAAAAAAAAATTTAATTATATTTATCAAACAAATAAAAACACTACAACATTTATTTTCATATATTATAATAAAAATTTGATGTGACTGAAATTCTCACTTCTTAAAATGAGTATTATTAGTTATGGATGGTATGATAATCTCTCAATCATTGAATGATTAAATATTCTCTTCATCATTGAATGATTTAACATTATATTTTTATGTATTCATGTTATATTTTAGTTCATAGGTGGATTTGTATCCTTCTTGTATCCTGGAATAGCTGGTCAATACAGGGCAGCTATTATGCCTTATCACGTTTTCTTTGGCATTTTCATCTTTGTATTAGCAGTTGCTACTTCAGTCCTAGGATTTAGCGAAAAATTAATTTTTGCTTTGTATGCATTTTATTAATATATATTATAATTAATTTTTATTGTCACTAATTGTTAATGTTTTGTTTTTATAGGGATAAAGACTATAAAAATTTTCCAAGTGAAGGATTGTTTGGGAACTTTTTAGGTATATTATGTATTGTTTTTGGGGTATTAGTTGTGTATCTAGTAACCCAACCAGAATACAAGAGGCAGCCTATACCAGAAAATGGAGTGTTACTTACTGGAGCTTCAGAATAATTTTGATTTTATTATTTTGTATATTAATTATTTATTATAGTAACTTTAGTGTAAACATTTTTCATTTATATAAATAATGCAGATATTTTATACACACCTATTGAGTGAATATAACTTTTTTTCTTTTACAAATATTGGTTGAAAAATACATTTGTATTATATTTTTATAATCAAAATTTTAATTTTTCTTACAGTTACGAATAGTTAAATACTACTTATATTTTTATCAAAATATTTAAAAAAAAAAATTAAGAACTTTTTAATTATTATTACAAATTATAATTAACTTAAGCATGTAATCATGAATGTATTTATTTTTGTATATGATTTATAATTTAATGCGAGTACAAAAATATATTAACTAATGAATTCAATATTTGGTGGTAGTGCTTATTGTCAGGGGTGGATTAACAAAAATATTGATCCCAGGAAAATGCATCAAATTTAACAAAACATAAAAATCATATAATATAGAAAATATAATTATGACTGTGAATGCTAAAGGGTTTGCGCCCCAAATAATTATTTGTAGCACCTTCAAAATAATTAACTCAATTTAATAACAAATTACCTTAGTAAACATTTCAAAATTATAGGCTAATAAGAAAACCCAAAATATTCCTTCTTCTTTGCCTTCTCTCCTAACTATTTGGGATCAGCCACTTAAATTATACACTTTCACTTAACTTTATTCCCCACATCATCTTCATTTACCTCACCCTTTCTCACTAGCCATCACATTCTCCACTTCATTTTTAGTCTCCCTTTCCCTCTCACAACATATATAATACAAAATATTTCTAAAAATTCAAATATCTCTAAAAAATTAGATCATCATAAATCTTTACCGATTGATTATTTAAAGACGGTGTGTAAATCTGTTTAATATTTTATACAAATTTCAGGTATAAATAAAATAGATAATTTAAAAATGAATTAATTTAGTAGAGTAAAAGTTTAGGTAAGGGTGTAAGGTAAATAATAATAAATTACAAGCCGGTATTATTGTGGATTTTGCTGATGAAAAAAGATCTGTCGATTGTTTAAAGAAATAATAATATATACTTCTGGTCCAACATATTAAATAAAAAAATATGAAAAGTATCAATAAAATCAAGTTAATCAATGAAATATGTTTTCTTCTTAAATAATTTTATTTTGAAGAAAATTTAAAATAAACGTGTTGAAATAATACATTGTGTGAAAGAGACGATTTATGTACCTATTGTAGTCTGTAACTGGAGGTAAAATCTGGAATAAAGAATGTTGCGAATTTTAAATTTTAATGATAATGGTATATATATATTGAATGTTATGGAAAAAAATATAAACTAAATTTATTTAACTAAAATTTTGTCTAAAATGTACTCGTACAGTTGTATAGACATAAAAAAACTTGATCATTTAGAACTTTTCAAGATTTTAAATATTATTATTATTTTTTAAATGTGAGCGAAATTCCCAAGGGCCCAGTCCGACTGGGCCGATGTGATTATAACTATCCATAAGAACTGGTAACTTGGTAGAACATGTAATGTACATTAATATAAATAAGTGGACATTATTAAAAACAATAAATCAATTTTGCTGATAAATTTATAATATATGTATACACTATACAATATACATGGAACACAGTTAGGTTATAACCGTGACACTGTAGAGTAGATTTATTTAACTTATTTTGATTTTGATTTCCTTATTAAGTAAGACGTTTTTTATGAAGATAATTATAAAGACAATACATGTGGGTATAAATTTATGGCTGTAGCCCTCATATCCACCGGGAAGACAATCTACCCTTGGTTATTGTAATGTGTAATATATAGTTGTATACACTCCACAGTTGTTTTAGGGAGTTGGAAACAGAGTATCTTGTTTTAATAAGAATAAAGAATATGTAAATATTCTAATAAACTAAGGTTAATTATTTATATTTTCCAACAAAGTGAGAAATTTGTTTAATGTGCACTAGTTTCAAGTTTTAAACTAATCAATATTGTTGTAAGTGAATTTCTACTACCAATCCTAAAGGGGTTGTGGGATAATAACAAGATTTTTACTTACCTTTATGAGCACGGTGATCCAGTTGTGTCCAGTGCCATGATATAAATTTTGGATCAGGATTTAATCATAACAATATATAATAACTAAATATGTATAATATAAATAATATAGGTATAATTAAAATTGTTGAGAAGGAGAGGAGAATATTAAATCTTGAGATTTAAAGAAAAAAATCGTTCTTTGTTATTTAAAAATAAGATTTGTTAAGAATTAAGTAAAAAGTAAAATTGACATACTTTCTTTTAAAGATTTTTCATATTTATCTGTACTAAGTAGGTCAGTTTGTAGTTCTGAAAAAATTTTAATGCGAATACATAATCAACCAAAAACGTGGTGATCCATTTTTAGATTTTGAGTGGTAGATATATTGTTTAAGGGGAATATTTCTTAAATATCTTATTATCAATTTTTTATTTACCTATCTTAATTTTCAAAGCTTGTGTGTACAATTTATTCACTTACACAACTTATACATATATGATAATATTCCAATCTTCATATTATGTTATAAATTATTTACTTTCAGCTACGCAGACAAATTACCCAACTTACATAAAAGAAGTTAACAACGTATTTGAGGACTATACAATATATTATAAAATATATTAAAAATCAATGAACTCAAAAAATGTAATACTCTTCTAAAATAAATATATATATATATGTATAAGTAAAATTAATATACGAGTATATTATAAAAAGTAAGTAGGTACCTAGTATAGAAAAAATTAATATGTACTGAGAGTATTCGAAAAAAGATTGTAAGTAGATTATATGGAATATTAATATAAGTATTATACCTATGTTATATTCTGTGTAAGTACCTAAGTAACAATTACATAGTTTGGACCATAAGTCTGTAAGTCATAATCAGATTACAAAATTAATAATAAAAGAACAAATATGAAAATTAATAAACATAAATCATAGGTAGTATTTAAAATAATAAGAAACAAATATTATTAGATGATAACTATTAACATAGATATGTTAAAACATAAATTTAGTAATATACCTACCTGTAAGAAAATTATTTATCGTTCTCTAATATGTACCTATTGGTGAATATCATTATTTTTAAAATCTGTTTATATATTTAAAATATTACTAAAACTTTTATGTTTACCTTCATTACAAATGAGTCATTTTTCTAATACTGATTTAATATACACATTTTTTTGGTTATTTAATATTATTAATCCTTCGTTAATGTGTTAACGATTTTTTGCATCATTAGTGTATTGGGGTTTACTATACCTCACAATTTAAATACTCATAAAATCTAAGGTTAACCTTTCATAACAACTGTTAATACAGAAATAATGTTATATAAAAAAAATCAATTTTTAGTATAATTTTTTTTACCAAAAATATATTTCATTTTTTTTTTTTTTGCTCATTTAGCAAAACCTAACTAAAGAAGGGTTGAATATTTTTCTATATTGAAATAAATCAATGACTTGGTTGGGTGTCATAATTTTCAGAACATTTTATAACAAAAATTTTTACAACACAAATTCGAACCATCTATTTTTAGTTTTGGTAAAAATATCAATAATATGATCTATTTAATCTAAAAGATCCATTTCATAATATACATTAATAATAAGACATAATGCTGATAGTCTATTGTCAGTCATTCTTGAACAAAGCCAGGTTTTAATCCATTCAAGTGTAAAGGTAACGCTTACTGGTAGAGTTGCTAATACTTATATTAAAATACAATATAATATATTCTTATAATATAAAATTATTTTTAGAAAAGTACGGGCTTGGGGGGAGGCGCGGCCCATAAGCCCACCTTCTTGGAGCCGTCCCTGCTAGATCCAAATACTCAAAGTACTAGATAGAACTGATAGAAGTAATATTGATTTAGAAATTGAGTGACTTAGGTACATTAAAAGAATTAGGTACCCAGTATTCCCATGAATACATAATTATATATTATATTATCTGTCTGTAATAGTTACAGTTTTTAATATAATTTATAAACCAATTGATCAATGAGTTTTGGTATTAAGTATTAAGAAAGGTAATATATTTTTTTAAAGGTATCTTATAGGTATCAAAAATAATTTATATTTTGATACCTATATGTTTTATATTAAGTAGGTACCTACTTATTATGACGTGGGGAGAATTGCATAAAAATATAAGTACTTATATGTGTGTACCTATTGTTAATTTGTATAAATTAAAATTACAGTATATGTACGGTGTAGATATATACCTACTAAAGACGGTCCACAAGCATTTAAAATTTTGGAAAATCGATAGGTAGGTACATAATGTTTATAGTCATTTTAAATCTTGATCTTCCCATAATTCGTCGTATTTTATAGTGTGTAATCAAATATATAGTATTATTTATTTTTGTAAAATATTTAGGTACAATAATATGTACAATATGTAAAATTCATCGCCACTCTGTACCATTCCCAAAGTTAGGGAGCATACAATATTTGTACAATATTCATGGAGATACCAGCTACGATATGATATTATATTATAAGATGTGCTTATAGCGAAATCTATTTTAGGAGAAGATATTTTAAATTTTATTTCTTATTGTGTACTTATGTTTTTTGTATCGAATTTTGAAACTTTATCTAGGTAGGTACCTACTAATTTCAGCATTTATGTTTTCGGTAGGTAATTTCTTTATTATTAACCTGTTGATAATTAATTATTTTTATATTAGTATTATAATAAAATAACATTTTAAAACTAATTAAATAAATTCTGGATCACAAAGCAATTCTGATAGAAAAACATGATTTTTAAAATTATCACTTGACTGGAAGTGTTAACCCTTAATAATATTGTGTTATTTCTTATCAAAAAAAAAAAAAGTAAATAAACAAAATTCAGTTACTGTTTATAACGTAAAACGTGGTATACCTATATTTTGTGAACAAATTTATTTCATTTAGGTATTTAAAATTTTTATTGATTTTAAATATTCGTAAGTATAATTATTTAAATTATAATTTAAAATTGTCTGTGACGTATTTAACACATTTTATCATTTTAGAGTTGAATAGAAACAACAATGGTATTGGTAAGTTTTGAGCCAGATATTCTTGAGCCATCAAAAAGCAAAGAAACAGTATGTTTTTATCACATTGGACAAATCCAAAAACAATTAGATTCAAATAACTTTGAAGGTACGTTTATAAGAAGTAAAAATATAAGGGACTGCAAGGGATTTGTATATGGATTTCCCGATGTTAGAGACATGTGAATTTCACATTGGTCAAATAATTGAAAAATTGGAAAACTAGGTAGTGCCATATTCAAGAAGCTTTTTATGATTAAATTTAATTTTAAAACTATATTAAACTAATTAAATTTACCTATGTTTATTTAATTTGGTTATAAAAGAATACATAAAGGCTTAAAAATTATAAGTCCAATTATTACTTTGTAGTTTATTAGTATCAGTGTTAAATTCTTTTTATTAAATTAACCTATTATCATTTTATGAATTTAATTTATTTTAAAATATTTTTCAATTTATATTTTCAAGGAAAATACACTAAAAATACTGACAATTTATTTGGTATTAAATAACAATATCTTAGTTTATTTGATGTTAAAATGAGATAATTTTTATGAAAATAAAAAAAATTATTTTTATTTTTACATATTATTACATATTACATGTTATAAATTATATAAAATTAAAAAATAACCAATATAGTTTCTATTGACACCACCCTTTCGGGTAAATAGAAAGACACAAAAAAAAAAAAATTTTAAATAAGGTAATCTAGCAAAAAAGCATATTTTTGAAGTACTAAAAAAACCAGTGTTTTGATGTGTTGTGTCACTTTGTAGTCATAGTAGAACGTTTTTTACAAAGCTGTAAAATTCAAAGGAGTTTCTATTCACTCCGTTTTACTACATTATCTATGTTAAAAATACATTTAATTTTTTTTTAATAATTTGATATTAAAATATGTATTCTTATTTGATAAATAAAAGTTATATTGCACATGCATACATCTAAAAAAAGGAAAATAATAAAAATATAAAATAATCTTAATCGGGCCGAACTGGGCCCCAAAAGCTCCACCGGAAATTGATTTAAAAAAGGCCTCATTAACTTAATTTTTTTAAATATTTTTTTTAAAAATACAACTTATTAGTTAGTTGTGCTCAAGTTTTATACATATTCTGAGTGAAGTAAGTGATGAGTTATTTTTCTTAAGTTTTATTTCACTTTTCAAAGATGTTTATAAATTATTTTCGTTGTATATCTTTTTGACCAAAATACTTATCCTATCTTTACATATGTATTAATTTTCTAGCTGAAAATTTGATTAAGAAGGTACTTTTTCGATAAACAAGTAAGGAAAAACTACTAGAAAATAGCAAAAATAAAAAATTGGTTATTTCTTCAGAATTGCGAAAATAATGATTCTTGAAACTTGACATTTTTACAGCATGTATATTTTACTATTAGATATGTCATAGATATAATTTTAATACAATTCCAATACAATTTGATACAGTAGGTACCTACCTAATACTTTTGCATATATTTGTAAATATCTCGTCTACCATTGGATATATTGGAATTTATTAGATATACCTATTGTATTGTGTTGTATTAGTTTTTAATTACATTTTTATACTTTTTATTATATCTAATGATATGTATTGACTTTAAGAGGATGCTACACTATCCGTTTTTAAGAAATATTTTGAAAGATGAAAATTGAATAATTAAAAAATGTTAATTGAATAATAAAAAAATATATATTTTCTTAGGTGGGTATTAACTATATTATTATAAAGTTATAGAATAGCAAAAATTGGAACTATAAAAAGTAGTCAAAAATTACCATATAATAATAATATGTACCAAAAATAACATATTTACATATGTTATAATAACAATTATAATCAAATTTCTGTTCCTTATTTAATAATATAATAATAATACAGCAGTTCCCAACCTTTTTAGTTGTGTGGACCACCAATTTTGAAAAAAAAAAATCTAAATACTACTAATAAAATAAATAATACTAATATAACTAAATATACAGGTAAAAAATATAAACACCAATATACAATAAATACCTACATATGACAAATATTATAGTGGCGTAGTGAATTTTTTTCATTTATGAGGCCTAACACATTTTGAGACACTCTCTACCCAAAATGATCTGAATGATGACTATTGTAGGGAAAATAATTTTTTTCCTATGATTTGAACTATAATTAAATCTACATAACACCAAAATACCCAGAGGCCATGAAATCTCAAAAACCCCTTCACCATACCACTGTATATATATATATATATACATATATAATGTGTACATATTATGTAATTCAAAACAGGAGCGGTTCTTGATAAACACTGTGGGGGTGGGGCTAAATATGGTTTTTAATTTATATTTCATACACTTTATTTTTGGTTTCTAAATAGTATAAGTTTAGTTGTTTTTTTGGCCATTATTTTAGATTTTGAGCATAGAGATTTAGCTGTTTTATAATGATAATTTTTTTTTCTCTTTTTCTGTTAACAATTTTTTACCGGAAGGAGTGCTGTGATCTTTACAATCTGGTTTCCGGTAGCAAATTGCATCTAGTTGGTACTTTAAAGAGGTAATTTTTTTAATGCATAAGGAAAAACTACCAAAAAATGAAAAAACGGCAAAAATACGATTTTGTCAAATTTCTTCTAATATCATCGGACAGACTATATAGGTAAATAGCAACTATTTGTGATCTACCTCAATTCCAGTGGTTTAGACAAAACATTGGAATTGTAATTGTTAATTTTGAATAATTGATTATAGACTATAGTCATATATATTAAAATAATGAAATCAATAAAGATTTTTTAAAAAAAGGTTGAGGGGCCGATCCACCTATTGTCCCTCCCCATAAAACCGCCACTGTTAGAAAAACAAATTGTACAAGATAAATTAAAAAATGATTTTTTATAAAGAAAAGAACTGTATTATTTTACTTAGCTATCACAACTGTAAGAAAATTAAAAAATAAACGATAAAGTTAAAAAAACTCGATGGGATTTTTGATATTATTTGACCACCACAAGATAGTCAATATCTGGATTAAAATTTGATAGTTTTAGCCTCAAATCACTCTTAACGTTCAATTTATTCTTTATTTATTTTTCAAAAAAAGTAAAACTGAAAAGGCTTGTTTACATAAATAGATGGTCGAAAAACTTACTAAGTGTTTCAATGAAATTTTGGCGATTGCTGGATAGTCTTTTTGAACATTTATCCAGAACGAGACCAAAGTGTGATTTTAAAAAACAATTTTAGGGTTTGGTCACATGATAGTTTAATCAACAAGTCCTCTTCACTTGATGATATTTTCAATTTTTTAGGTAATCTTCTTCAAAAGGAATTTCTGATCCGTTAGATTTCACTTACAATTTTAGATTATTAAACTACATTCAATATAATTGTGCGATAGCGTATAGGGTTATTTGATCAAATATCACTTTATTTTAACCAGAAATATAGATGTTTATATATAATATACAAATCTCGATATTGATGTATATCCTAAAGAGCCGTTTGTTGCCAACCCCTGTCTTGGATCCTCAACCAGCGTTCATAGCCCAGCTCATAGTTGGAAACCATTGATATAATATACTAATTTCATCTATATATTATCATTTTAAATAGATTTTGTTATTTAATTTATAACAAATAATAGGACTACTTATAAGTAGGTATGTACCTAAACATATTGTAATGTATACATAATTCAATATATGCTACCTAATTTATAATAAGCACATACATGAATTTTTATACCTAAGTATAACATTCAATTTAATTATACCTATTATGGGTAGTAAATGGTACATTTTTAGAAGACACCTCCCAAAATTTTTTTCTGCTGGATCCCTTCGATATATTAAAACACTAATTTAGTAACATACCTACCTAGATATATTAAAACAGCTGTTAGAAAATTATGTATTATTGTCTAATATGTATTGGGGTAATTATCATTAGCTTTAAAATCTGTTTGTATATTTAAAATATTACTTAAACTATTATGTTTTATTTCATTATAAATGAGTATTTCTTCTAATACTGAAAATATAGGTACCTACATATTTTTTGGTTATTTAATATTATCTTTTTCTATATTGAAATATATATTATAATTACATTCTAATACGTGCTTAGCAAAATTATATTTAGAAAAATTGTTTAATTTATTTCTGAAATATATTTTTTGTATCAATTTTTGAATTTTTGAAAGTTTATCCATTATAAAATTTATTGCTAAATCTAAGATTATAAACACCATATTATCATAATATTGATGTTTGTTTCATTTGTCAAAATTAGTTGTTACATATAATCTTTTTTTTTATTATCACTCTTGGCACATATTCTTTTTTTATAATATATATTTATTTTTACTTGGTATATATTTTGGTTTTATTTTATACTTATGTTATAAATATTATATAATTTAGAAAAGTTTATGTTTGTTAATTAGTTTAGTAAAAATACATTTTGAAATAGACTAAAATGATATAGGTACCTACTTATTTATGTTTTGTTTTTAATTAAATTTGTAATATCATTTAAAATTTTATTATTATTAGCATATTGATTTAAACATTCACATGTGTGTTTCATACTTTGATCTATATATATATATATTATTATTGTATTGGTGTTTATTTTATTAAGTCCTAAACAGTAAATAATTATATTGATTTTGTTTTCATTATTTCCATAAGCCATATACTAATAAATAATAATAATTAATATAATAATATTACGACTTACAACTTACAAGGTCTATTATTTATATCCACTTGTATTTTAAATTTGGTATAAGGGGCCTTTAAAAATATATATATATATATGACTATTCTTTGCAATTCAAGTATAAACGCTTATCTAGTATTTCCCTCTCCCCCATAAGACGTTTATTTACACAGCCTATACATTTGTGATTTTAAATGGTTTTTTGGTTATTAATAGTTATTATTTACAACTTACATTCATACATGCCATATGGCTATTAAGGGTTGATGAAAGTGCTATTTCAATAAGTATACTTGCAGTACTTATATATAGGTATCTTGTTAAAACAAATGTTGTATATTATATACAGTATACACATATATCTATTTCAATAGATAAAAAATGTTATTTTATAGGTAGTCTTATATTAATTTATAAATTATGGTTGAATTTTTCGGTATTAGATTTTTAGATTCTGAGCGTAGCAAGAAAGCTATTGATTTTATAATGTTTATTTATTTTATTTTTTTGTGAGCAAATTTTCGACCAGAAAGAGTCAAGAAGGAGCTTTGACGTTAGTATGATATAGATAAAAAATCGGTACATTAAAGTTTAAATATAGCATTTTTTGAATTTTCCTTTTACCTATTTTATTTTTTTAATAATACCGAACTTCGCTCAGAATTGATTTTTATCGAATTCAATTATTTATAATTTTTTGAATTCAATATAGGTACCTATAGATACCTACACTACCAGTATCCTACTTGACGTGCTAAGTACTCACATCCCTACAAATACGCTTTTTCGCAGATTTTTTGGTTTATAAGTTCAAATAAAATGGATTAAAAAAGTTTAAGGGTGAAGAAAAACTGCATATTATAATGGAAAATTTTTTCATAAATGGGAAAATAACAAATAATGTTGATATGGTTACAATTTCTTACTAAAATAATGTACATAATATGGTAGGTAATGTCATAAAATTAAAAAAATAATTTACAGTTATAGTTACCTATGTATATGTATATAGTATTGTATACCGTTAGTGTTACACTAATAGGTAATCATTTTATAGAATACTGAATATCTAAGTAATGATTTATCATTGTTTTCAAATTAAATATATCTATCCGCTACTAGTATTTTACCCGAAAAACTGAGTACTATCACCTTCTATGTTTTATGTTTATCTTTTGAGTGGCCTTAGAAATGGGGTACCTATACCTATTTAGTTGTAGGATTAAATAATAGTTGATTTGAATATATTATATAATATTATATTATAATAATCTCCTACCTTGAGAAAACCGTGTAGTGTAGATGATGTTAAATAATACAATATTGTTTACACATATGACACACGAAAAAGTGTTATTTAAGACATTTTAAATACATTGTACACAGTAAACAGTTTGTTTGTCGTAATGGCCCTATTAAGCTAATAAAACGATAACCATGTAGCATATTGTACAAATTCAGTATGACGTGTTGCAAGTGCTCTTGATAAACAATTATATTATTATTATATTATTATTAAACAGATACTTTTATCATTATATACTATTAAATTGCAGTTAATACTTTAGAGAGGTAATTTCTCGATTTTTAATTTTTTTCAATAAACATGTAAGAAAAAAAACAACCACAAAACTAAGAAAAAATAAAAGCACAATTTTGTTAAAGTCGAAAATGGTTTTTTCGTTGTAATTTGGTAAATAATGGTCATAAAGTCTTTAATTCTGGGTTATTTTTAGCAATTTTAAATTTTGAAGTTTATTTGTCATGAAAGAGTTAATTTTAGTTTTTATATCGACAGTATTTTTTGAATTTGTAAATTCATGTTATATACACCGAAGCTTCGCTCAGAATCTTTTTATTGAAAGAAATGATTTATCATTGTTTTCAAACAGGGTCGGTAGGAAAGGAAGTTAAGCGGTCGTCACTCAAGAAATAAATTTAACAAAATCAAGTTCAGTCAAGTTGATGACCATTTTTTTTTTGCTTGTTTACCGTTTTGAAGGAAGAATTTCGACGGTTCATTGATGATTTTTTTTTTACTTATTAATTTTTTTTTATTAAAATTTTTTAGCACCGGCTTTTAAATTCAATATATCCACCACCAGTATATATAGTAATATATAATATATAAGATATATGTAGTGTTTCCACTACCAACTGACCTGCTTATTTTAATATTAAAAACATTTAAATGGAAATACATGTATTTGAGTATTACTCAATTTCCAATTTAAAATTATTGTTATTATTTCAAATTCAAATTGCATCTATAACTAATTCATTAATAATTTCGAAAACAATTGAATTTAATCAATTTATTACCTATGTATTTTTTTTCGTGAAAAAATTGGAGAATTTGCTGATAATAAAATGAATGTTATAACAATATAAGTACGACCTACCTATATATTTTTTTCTTTTGTATTACTTTGCTGTAATAATTGTGTATATTGTGTAATATAATTGTAAATATATAGGTATATAAATTATTTAATTTAAATTATTAGATACCTAATATAGATATTAAATACAAAACATAATATTAGTTATATTATATGAAATTTATTATGTAAAATAAATTCCTCTCCCTCGATCTGTGACGAGATAATTTTTTTTCTGACACTGATCTCTTTCCCTTGCACAAATACCATATACTCGATTATAATATATACAGTTAACATATTAGTATATAGCCACATGCAGGGGCGTTCCGAAGACATATTTTTGGGAGGGTGTTTTTATAATTTGCCGACTATTCCGAAATACTCTTTCAAAATAGGTAGGTAAAAAAAAACAAAAACAAAAAAAAAAGGTCATCAACTTTTTTCTAGTTACGCCGACTGATATATCGAAAAATGTTTATTTGCCGACTTTACATTCCGAACAAATACTTAGACATCCCCCTACCTCTCCCCGTTCGGAATGCCCCTGGCCCACACGTTATGCTGACGTCAGACGTATATACATTTCCAACAACACGTGCACAAAGTATGTACCTAATGAAACACTTCATATTTGCAATATTCGACCAGTGTCCTTCGGAAGTTATTTTGCAGCTGTCAAAACTTTAGAGAATAGGTGTACGTAATATTTATATAACCTAATGAATTATTCATATAATTATAGGATATAGGTTGATTGATTTATTTATCATTATTAATGATATTACGTTAAGTTTATATAATTGCTTGATATACTTACTTGATATACTTGATATACTTATTCGTATATACTTATATATAGGTATGGTATATAATTATGCCATTTTTGTTGATTGCAAATCGTGAAGGAATTTCAATTGTTTCTAATCCGTTATATTTAAGTTGTTATAAATATATAGTATGTAAAATCAAAATATATTATACGATTTATCTCCGATTACATAAAATAACGAATTCTTGTTAACGCTGCATAGTGGGATGAAATAAAAATCTAGCTGCCGCAGGGCCAGCTCAAGATATTGGCGTGCTAGGCGCTGGCCTATTGAGTGGCACTTTCGTAGGGGTGGACAGTCGGACCTTATATCGTATTTTGGTATTTTGTAAGAGTATATAAATTCATACTACAAAAAACCTTTTTTTTTTTTTTTGCTCATTTAGGTACGTTTAAAATTCAAGTTTATAGTAGTTTAAGGGGCTTCGACACCGGCCGTTTTTAAGGAGTTCAGTATAGGCAATTTTTAAGTAATTTTAGGAAAAATAAAAATCTAACAATTTAAAAATATATAAGTACATTTTACAATTAATCTAAAAATA
>JAIPRL010006812.1:0-25812 GCA_025469235.1 Pemphigus obesinymphae
AGCTGGGCAAATTATCCGAATGTGTTTCCCATCTACAGCTCCTATGCAATGGGGAAAATTAGCATTTCTTTCAAAATCAAATGCGATTGTTTCCCATTTTTCTTTTGAAGGTGTGAGTAGAAATTCCGATTAAATATTATATTTATAAATTGATTTATAAAATACCAAATTAAATAATTGTGATATTGAACATCTACTATATGATGATATACCAAGTGGTAGTGAAAACGAATGTGATGTCTCAAGTGACCATGATGATACCGACCAAGACAAATCTTACCAACCATATACAATATAAGCAACTAGTTCAAGTGAATCTGAAGATGAAGAAATGAATAATCTCATTACACAAGTTCTTCTGGTACTTTCAAATAGTCTCATATGTGTGTTAATATTTTTAAATGTTGTTTTATTTTAGTCTACTTTAAATAATATAAACCTGGGTTCAGGTCAGAGACCATCTTATAATACAGTTGATGACAACCTCAATGGGGTAACCCTCAAAAAAAAAGCTCGTAAACAATAATTGACTGCACGTTTAGCTGCAGCTTTAGATAAATGTAAAATTAACGAACGAGATTGTTTACATTTAATTATGGCATTTATGGAAGCTGTTTCTTTAGATCCGTCGAATTATGTTATAAATAGAACGTCTATAAGAAACTAACGTAATATTTTTCGAAAAAAATATACTGAAAAAATTAAAGAAAATTTCAGTAAGCTGAATACCCAAGTAATCACTGTACATTGGGATACTAAATTACTACATGATATAATGGGCAGACCAGTAGAACGACTGTCTATAATTGGAACAAGTACAAATATTGAACAATTGCTAGGAGTTCCAGAAATACCAGCTGCAACTGGAAATGAAGTCGCGTCAGCAATATACGACACATTAGAAGACTGGAATTTAATATAAAATGTTCAAGCTTTTGGTTTTGACACAACAGCGTCAAACACTGGCAGATTGAAAGGAGCTTGTACTATACTAGAGCAGAAGTTAGAAAGAGACGTATTATACTTTGGATGTCGACATCACGTGTTCGAAATTATACTGGCAGCAATTTTTACAAAATGTAAATTTACCGTATCTGGACCAGACATACCATTATTCAAAAGATTTCAAGCTAGTTGGTCCAAAATTAATACTCAAAATTTTGTTCCGGGCATAAATAGTACGGAAGTACAAGAGGTCTTCAAAAATAATTTAGATGACATTTTAATGTCGCTTAAGATTGCCATTTCAAAAAAACTACCCCGTGAAGATTACCGCGAGCTTTTGGATTTGTCAATTATTTATCTTGGTGGTGTGCCTCCAGGTGGAATATAATTTAGGAAACCTGGAGCATATCACATGGCAAGGTGGATGGCAAAAGCCATATATACTTTAAAATTATAACTATTTCGAAGGGAATTTAAATTATCAAAATTAAAAGAAAAGTCGATATTTCAAATTACGTCATTTATTGTAAAATGTTATATAATATATTGGATTTATGCCGTGCAGGCCGAATCTGCACCATTAAACGATATAAAGTTTCTAAGAAAATTAAAAAAATACGAAGAAATAGACAAAAATTTATCAGAAGTAGCCATTAGTAAATTTATTAACCACCTTTACTATTTAACAGAAGAGTGTGCAGCATTTGCATTATTTGATGAAAGTATAGATGTTAACACAAAAGTAATGATGGCAAAGAATATAAACGAGCAAATCAATATCGATGAGACTGAAGTACACGCGAAAAAATTGAACTTAAAAATGAGTGAAATAACAACATTTTTAAGCAAACCAGACAAAGAAATTTTAATATCACTGTTAAGTCAAAAATCGGCAAATATATTTCAGCGTTTTAAAATTGAAAACTTTTTACACATTCATCCATCTAAATGGTTAAGCTCAAGTGCTTATCAAAAAGGAAAAACTATCATTGAACAACTAAAAATTGTTAACGATTCAGCTGAAAGAGGCGTAAAACTTGTAGAAGATTATGATAACAGTATTACGAGAGACGAAACTCAAAAACAATTTTTATTACAAGTAAGTAATTTAAACATTCTAAAAATATATTGTATTTCAAAATAAACCAAGTTTTTGCTTATATTATTTCAGACAGTCAAGGACTATAGATCTAAGTATCCTGAAATAACAAAAATTGCTTTGTCCACTTCTTTGAATATTTAAATACAAGAAAACAAAAGTATTTTTATAAAATTTGTTTTTCAGAAAAATTAGTTATTTTTATGTTTTCTCAATTTAATCAAAATTAATTAGCTTAACGAAAAATTGTATAGTTACATATATTTTAGTAACAATAAATTGGATTAATTTTAGTAATATATGATTTTTGTGTATCTTTAATATTTAGACAGATAATTGCAAAAAACATAAAAACGGAAATTTTTCACAAAATGTTATTTACATTTAGTTTTTTTTTGTTTTTACCAATAAATATTCACTGTGCGAAAAATATATAAGAAAACTTTTTTTAGTAAATAATGAATTCTATAAAAAAGTTCCTAATGACTTTTTAGGAAAAACCAAAACTTGTGCGCTAATTTTTAAGAAACTAAAAATATTTTCATTTTCTCTAAGCTTTGAGCTTTGAGCGCGCCCTGTTAATCATGTTATATAAAGCTCAAATTTTACAGATCTTATTTTTAGAACCATAGAAAAAATTTCCCGGGTGGTACTCTTTGAATTTTTAAGAAAAAAAATCGTTCATCTATAAATAACGGGCACCCGGGTCACTGTGGGTGTGGGATACCTGTATTATGGTTCAATATTTGATTTTTATACAATAACATTTTAATAAAAATATGAAGTATTGGAGTAAATTGTAATATGAAGAAAAAAATAGGGTTGTGTTTAACAAAATTAAAAAAAAAAAAATCCAACATAAAAAATAGTAAGAAATTCGTCAAAGTATCGTATATTTTAATTATTCAAAATCTTAAATATATGATAATGATAGATAAACACAACATTTTTTGAGTATGAAGATTTTGTCATTAACCACGTTAAAAAAATCACTTTAAACACACTATTTCAAATAGTATTTCATTTTATAAGAAAACTATTATTCAATTCTTAGTTATTGTAGATATTTTAAGTCTGATTATTATTTTTCGAAATATATAATATATCCGATATAATATAATATATTTATTGCACTTGAAAGTAATTCTACTTTTATTCTACTAATTGTTGTACTCAAAAAAAGTTACATTTACAAGGTGTCACATTCAAACTGAGTTACAAATAAAAGGTTTCGGACTTGAAAGGTGTTGAACTTACAAGTTGTCTGACTTAAAATAAGTTGCACTTACAAGAAGTTGTATCCGGTATAGGCGTTTCACTCAAGCTAGTTTAATATAATAATAAAACACTATCCCGTCTAATTATCACTGGATCAACTTCCACCAACTGTTTCTGGATGATTTTTGTTAATTTTTAAATTCGATGTTTGTGTCGATAATGATTATTATTTAAATGATACGTAGTTGTATGTTCATAAATCAGGTCAAGGTTAATTGTACTATTGACAAAAGTTCAAAAAGTCAAATTATTCAAATAGGTACAAAAGGTTAAGTATACGAAAATAATGCTTATCATTTATAAAATAGGTATTATTTTTACTTGTTTTTTTTTTTTTTCATATCGAAGTGATGATTTATGGTATTCATTTTATTTGCGTTTTAAAAATTCGAAATTATAAGTAAGTATATTTTATTTATTTATTTATGCTTTGTTCATTTTAATTATTAATAATTATAGTAAGGAATGGAAAGTATACGTTATATTGATGTTTATATTATTATTTATGTGTAAGACGAGATTGTTTACATTCAAGCAGTAATATTATATCATTATTTAGAGATAGTTCTTGTCACTAAGGTAAATATGATAATTATACTGTGGTTAAATTACTATCAGATTTTGGATGTTATTGTCAAAATTATTATGGTAACATTCTAATATTATGTACAAGTATAAAGTTGAAACTGAGAAACTCGAGTAGGTAAGTACCTATTTACTGAACTATGTTAATCGCAGGTGATTATAAAGTCTTATTTAACAATATGATCTACGGTGTACAGTTTTCCCTTCACTTTTTGATATACATTTAAATTAAATATACATTTTGTGTAAAAATGACAATTAGGACAAAGGTTGCGTTTTGCTCTCATGAGAAAATATTGTTACTCAGTTTTTAAAATTTCACGGGGTGTTTGAAAATTAAAAAAAAATATTCGAGGATTCCGTCGTAAATTTTATTTTACATTTATTTTGAAAAACTTTAATTAGAAAGTATTATCAACATTTGAATTTATGAATATAAAAAACATCGGACTGCAAAATAACTAAAATTAATTTAACAAGATTTTATGACTTATGTAGATAAAAATAAATGTAATCTATTATTTTTATGGATAAACCATTGCCTAAAATACAAGTTTGTTCTGGAGGAATCTTCAGAATTGTTGTACATTTAAAAAAGCTTTTCTGGATTTGAATTGTAGTCTAGATACTTCCTTACTATGCATAGTTTATATATATATATATATATATATATATGATATATGAATAATGTCTGCTGTAATAATTATTAAATTATACAATAACAATGTAGTATGTACAGTTTTTCAAGTCTGAATTATTTTACAAAGTCCTAAAATATTGAATTTTTTTCATTTATTTGGCTACACTGCCTAATAAATAAACGTCTAGCCAATTTTGAAAATAACTGTTTTATCAATTATCCATTGTTTCATGAAATTTTTAAACACTACCTATGTATAGGTATATTATATATATTTAAAGAACAAGATTGTACGAACCAAACAGTAGCTATGTAAAATCGTTTAATGTTTCACACTCAAAATTCAAGGTTTTCTGTTATTCTGTCGTATTGAATAGTTAATTTGACATACCCAGTGGCACTAATTGGACCTAAAGGAATCTTTCGACATATAATTCATGAAAATCCGTACAACCGTTTCGCCTCTAGCTGGTAACAAACATACATATTCAATATTCATTCATACGAGTACACATGTCATATATAGACTGGTGAACACAATACCTTCCTTTGCATTCGTACTAGGTATATTTACATATACATTTTATATAATTTAATTCTAACGTCTTATCATTATCACTATCGTATATAATTATATATATATATATATATTATTATATCATGTATATTGTATATTATATAAAATACCTACATGTAATCAGGTGTAATTAAATAAATAAATAATTATTTACTTACAATAATTATTAGAGTATTAATTTTTGTTCATTTCAGTACCTATTATCTTCTTCTTCTTCTTCTCCTTCGCCTTCTCTCCCAACTATTTGCGGTCGGCCATGGGGAAACTCGCCTATATTCTTTTTGATACTCCTCATACTTTTTTGACAAGTTTTATGCGGGCTGTCGACCTGACGCAACCTCAATTAGTCGACTTCTACGACAGGCATGAGGAAACCGTGGAGGTATTCTTAGCTCCCTCCACAGGGCATATTTCAGTACCTACTATAATTGTAATAATATTTAAAATGATTTTAGAGGATTCACATATAAATTAATGTTCAATGGGTTCTATACAGGTAATTTCAAGGAAAAATAATTATTGTATATTATATATTGCAGAATGTAAGTAGGTACTCATTTTATTGTTTTATTGTTACGATATTTGTTGATAAATTGCAAAACAAACAAAAATACATTTTTAAACGTTTTAAGAGTAATAACACTATTATTACTAAATTTGTAAATGACAAAATTTTAATTTTAGAGAAATTTGTTTTTACTTATAGAATTTTCTAAGTATAATTAAAAACTATATTTAATAAAAAAAAAAAAAACTATAGTTTCCATTTTTAAATAATTAACATTTTGTTGATAATAATTAATATTTCTGGAAATGCTAATAAGATTGTATGCTAAATTATATTAATAAACATTATATTATTTAATATGTCTATATTATAATAGATGTTTTAACTATAAATAATTGTACTACTGAGAATTAATCTTGTGATAACTTATTTCGATAAATAAAATTAAAATAAATTAAATGTTGATAAATATACAAATTTCAATTTAGTCTAGTTTCGTCGACTTTAAACCTATTACCTTGAAATTTCCATGCTTACATAAAAATATAATTTATTGAATTTTCATTTTTCAATCACGAAAATGTAGTAGTATTCATTTTTTTTTTTTTTTGAAGTTTAGTATGTGTATATATTCAACATTTCTCTTCTCTCAAAAATCAATATTATCATACAGGTATACTTTTGAAATATCAAAGTCAAATGTATATAGTTGTTTAAAAATAATTTATCCTTATATAGTACACATATTTCATTTAGATAGAAACGTGAGTAAGTATAGGGTAAGCTCGTATGTTGTATTTCATAAATATACACTTTCGTGAAAAAACAAATGAACGCAGATGATTAAAGGAATATTATGAATAGGAACGTTTAAATGTTTAACAACTGAAAATTATTAAGATCAAGTAAATCAAGTTATGTAGCATATTATTTGACGGTTCGTTGAACATTACACTCGAACTGATTTATATTGACACGACTGTATATTATTTTTGAATAGACATTTTGTGAATATCGGTAACTTTTCTCATCATACATTCATTGCGCAGTTGGATCGTTTCCGGTTGAATTATTTGCTAAATGTAACGCGTTGGAAAAGGATATAGTGCTCGAACTCGCATAGGCTGAAATACTTCAAATGAAGTTTCGAAACGATATAGATGCAAGTAAACACTTGTGCATGTAGCTTTGAAAAAAGAAACCAAAAACGGTAGTCAAAGTCTTTAAGCACTTATATATGGTACTTAATTTACATACTGTTAAAACTTGCCTTCGTTTAAGAACTTCGACAATAAATTGAAAGTCTCATCGTCGTCGAATGTGTAGACTATGTACCGAGCAATAATTTAAATATATTATTTAAAAATTGTAATTTGTAGTATTAGATGTAGTAAAAAAAAAAAAAAAAAAATAATAATAATAATAATAATAAATTCCTATATGGTAAAAAATGTATTATTTTGTATTATTTTATTGGTATTAGTATTGTTTTGTTCATAATGAAAAATACCGACTTTTTTCGGTATTTGTCAATATCAATATTTTAAAATAACTTAGTATGCATTACCATAAATATATGGATAAAATGATAATGGATATAATAAATTGAAATTAAGTTTAGTCTGTAGTTCGTTTGATATTTTGTGGTCTCTATATACTCTACATTAAGAAGCTTCGTATTATAATACATTTTTTAAAGAGAATATGATTTGTGATTCTAACCATATTCCGAATACGCATATAGGTTAATATATTATAGATTTCGTTGTTGACCTAAATTCAGGAATTATTTATTACATACATTTGAGTACTACCTACCAGAAATCAATATAGTATGTGATTTTAGTGTTAGAAATTAGAATTGGACACTTTTATGTTTAGTTGTAAAAATAAATAATTTAATAAAAATTGGTAAAAATGTTTTATTTAAGCATAATATAGAACACCTATACAGTAATGATATTTTGTATCACACAATGGGTCGATATATAGTATAATATATATTAATGTATACTAATAAATGATAAGGCATTGCTGGTATAATTTGCTATTAAAACTGATTGGAACTTTATTGATATATACATTAACGACGAATAAAATAATTGGTTCCCGCAGTATATTCAAATGCTCGTACACCTACTTATTTTCAAATATATATATATTTAAAAGTATTCGAATTAAGAGTATGTCACACATGCGATTTCTAAGGAGTTCTGTATAGGCAATTTTTTATGAAATTTTAAGAAAAATGAAAATCTTATAATTTAAAAATATTGAAATACATTTTAAAAGTAATTAAAAAATATATCTTTGTAGTATTTATTTTTATCTTTGTGTAATCACGATATTTGTGAGAAAAAATTGTTCTTGGACTGTAGTTGTTATTGAAAAACCAAACTTTGACACATTATTGTAGACAAAATTATTTGTGTTTTACCGTCGTTCTTTTTTCAATATCACAAGTAAAACTGATGTTATGCCATCTGTAAAAACCAAAAGAAGGGTTTTTTTAATTAATAACTTTTTTATTATCTAATATTTTTGAAAAAGGACAACAGTAGAACACAAATAATGTTATCTACAATATTGTGTCAAAATTTGGTTTTTTAATTACAACTACAGCCCGAGAATAATTTTTTTCTCGTAAAACGGCTTTAAATTACTTTTAAAAAAGCGGGAATCGGCCGTAAAATTTTGAGAACTAGTAACCGGTATATACTGTTTTTTTATTATAGTTGAATTTTGATAAAAAGTTCTTTGAACATTTATCGGTTTAAAATCGCTTCCTAATTTTTAAGGTAACTAAATAATTTCAATTGAATTTAATTTTAATAATTATATTGTAATATTAAAATGATGCCACACCATTAACTTTTAATATATAATGTAAAGGAAATTTTTTTTGAAAAATGACAATCTAACATTTTAAAAATATTTAAATATATTTAAAAAAGTAATTTAAAAATAATCCTTTCAGTACCTTTGTTATGTAATCATGATATTTGTTAAAAAATTGGTTTACGGAAAAATCGAATACAAGGGCTATAATCAAAATAAAAACATTACATATTTTGTTACTACATAGAAGGTAACTTAATTTATGTTTTTATTTTTTTCATTACTTATCTCAATTTTGCATTATAAATGTCTATCAGTTAATAACTTAATTGAGAATTAAAAAATTAAAACGCTACATCACAGATTTATTATTTATAATTTGGGTTTTATTATATTTATATCACAAATTTAGTTTTCTTTTATATGGGACTGAAATTTGGTGTTTTCATTTTGATAATTTGTAACACCGATGTTTTATGTTCGCTTAAAACAAGTTTTTAATTTCTTATTTTGTATGTATAACGTCCTCTTAAAAAGCAAACTTTATAATAAGTAGTCACACAAAATTAAAACACATTAAAATATACAGGTGACAAAATAAAAATAAAATGTTGCAATGAATATTTATGTTACACTACCTAAACTGCAGATTAGTACGTATAACATTATGACGATAATGAAGTATCTAGGTAGGAAACAATAATATTGACGACTATTTATACATTTTTCGTTATCTTAAATTTAATTTTATCGTACTATGTTATGTACTGTAAAAATGTCCAATTTTAAGTAATAAATAACAATGTAATATAATATGATTATATTATGTAGGTACAAGGTATTATAAAATAAAGAGTAAAATATTATAAATATAAATTCTAAACATAAATGATAAAAGAAATATAAACAATACGAATAATAATAATACTATTTTTTTGCATTTTAATCAAACTGCTTAGTTTTTTTCATTACCTACGTCTGATAAGTTATAACATAGGTTTGGTTCTACCGGTTATATCATAAAACGATTACCGGTATATTTAAAAATCCAAAATAAAGTTTTTGATTTCCAGTTACCGATGACCGCTTCTCAGATTTAAAAATAAAAACATGGGTTTTTTGTTTTCAAAAAAGGGTTGATTTTATCGGTTTCTATAAATATTCATTTATATAATATTCAGGTTTGTTGTATTTTATCTCGAGAGAACACGCATTTAGTTTCACCTATTTATATTAGTAAATAGATATTATGTTAAAATAATATAAAATATTTTAAGAGTATTTTACTGAGATAATAAATCTTTTGATGTTATAGTATTATAATCAAATGTGCCATAAAAGCATGTTAAGAGAACTTATTATTCAAAATAAATAGTTTTTATATCGACAGTAGACAGGGGATAAAATTAATGCATATTTCAAACGAACATTAAACGATTATTACAGTTGAACGGATCCTCTGTATACAAATTTACCCGACGTATTAAAACGTTTATTAAGTAAGGTATACCTATCGTCGTGTTTGTACAATTTTAATTGTTTGCGAATACGATTCACAAGATAACAATGGATGATATATCCGTTGTATTACAGAGTTGTGATCATGTATTATAACAACAATATGGTTATGTGTTATCATTTGAATAAATAAAAAAAAAAAAATAATAATAAAAATGAATAATAATTCGATTATTAGAAAACAAAAGGGGGAAAAAAACGTCGTCCGATAAAGAGACCGAAAAAAATATTGTAAAAAAAAAAAAAAAAATGAAAAAAAAAATATATATCGTATCTCTATGTAATATTCTTCTCTGAACATCGATTTATCGTGGAAGGGTGAGAGAGGACGAGCAGGAGGAGGAGGAGGAGGAGGAGGTACAAAGAATCGCAATAAGTCTGGATTATCGGCCTATATACGGGACGAGCGGATAATATTATTAAATATTACATTTTATTAAAAATATCGTGGCCAGGAGAATAATATAATATATCGTGTGCTGACTGTAACTCAGACACAGCTCAGCCAAAGTCGTTTTTATTTTAGCCGTGTCGCGTCGTCTCGCCCACGCCGCCGTTTTTGATATTAAATTTTTGCATGTACCAGTTAGTACACGTGCGCGCACAGTCAATGTTTGGCCAAGTGTGCAATCCCCTCTCCCCCGTACAACCACAAGCCACGCATTATTACATTATTTCGCGTTTCTTCGTGTGTGTATACGATTTTGTGTGTGCGTGTGTCGGATTACGTGCATTTGTTTATGTTTTTAGGGGGTAAGTGCGTGTGATAGAGAATGAGTGTCGATGTGTGCCCGTGTGTGTATGTGTGCGATTTTGTATCAGTGTGTATCTAATATCCGTATACGTCCGTATTCGTGTATCTGTGTGTGTGTGTGATTACGTGCATTTGTTTGTGTTTTTAGGGGGTAAGTGCGTGTGATAGAGAATGAGTGTCGATGTGTGCCCGTGTGTGTATGCGTGCAATTTTGTATCAGTGTGTATCTAATATCCGTATACGTCCGTATTCGTGTATCTGTGTGTGTGTGTGTGTGTCGGATTACGTGCATTTGTTTGTGTTTTTAGGGGATAATTGCGTGTGATAGAGAATGAGTGTCGATGTGTGCGTGTGTGCAGTTCTGTATCAGTGTGTGTCTAATATCCGCGCACGTCTGTATTCGTGTACCCGCGTATGAGCGTGTATATATATCCATATCTGTGTAAGTGTCTGTGTCTCTGCGAGTCTGTGTGTGTATGATTTTGTCTGTACGTAAACGTGGTCCTTTTCGCTTACGATGGACGGCGGAGAGACGGTGGTGGGGGTCTCCGTCTTGTGTAAATAATTATCACCGGGTGTGCCCGACCGTGCCGAACGAACACTCCTCGCCAAAGGATCGTGTCCGCAGGATTGCGAACACGCGCCGCCGTCTATATACATGTCATCCGCGTAGAATGCGCGTGCAATATCGTTTTCGGTCCCATCGCCGCGCCCGTCGTCGTTCGCCTTTGAATGTGGTCAAAGAGGAGGTACGCCGCCGCCGTACGGACTTTCGAGTCACAACCACACGACCGCCGTCACGCCGCGCCGCCAGGTAGACAGTAATAATATCTGTCGAGCCTCCGTGTCGGAAACGGCACGTGCTTACACGGTTAACCGAAACATGTACAATATAATATATTGCGTACAATAGGTGGGCGGCACTTCGGGACGGACGCGACGATAATTTATATCGGAAATTAATCGGCGTCCGCAAAATGTGGGTTCGTTTCTAACGGGTCCACTCGAACCGGAGACAAACCTTGGTTAAATTCAATTATTATTATTATTATTTTTTTCTTACAAAAATAAATATATCGCTTCTCCGGCGGGGAACAATGGCGTAAGCGAAGATTTACTCGTTCTTCAGAAAACGCAATTTGAAATAATAATTGTAATCACATAATATGGTTTGTATTATTTAGGCCATATGAAAAAGCCTGAAAATAACGAATGGGCATTTTTACAATGCGAGTTTTCCGACTTCAAATTCCAAAATACCTACTTCAATAAACGCGAATAAGCAAAATAAAACCCCCGATTCCTTTCCGCGGTGGGGGGAGGTGAGACACCCCTGCCCATGGCTACCCCCTCAAGATGGCCCTGGGTCTATCGGTTTTTGTTAAAACAAAAAAACTACCCCTTTTATATAGCTCTAAAAAAAAAAAAAAACTTAAAAACATGCAGCAATATTGTGTCATTGTTCTTCTAGAAAATGCCAAATTTTCATTATTTTCGACTTTCAAAATAACATTGTAGTTTATATTGTTTTATTATATTCACAAATTGTATATTGATTAGGAGTTCTAGAAAAAACAATTCAAGTAATAATTTTAATACTAGATAATGATGAATAATTAGGTGTACTATGATGAACAATGACACGACTCTCACTTACGCGGTTGTAACACCAGTATCAAACGAAAAATTGTCACAAATAACATTTACGTTAAAAACGATGCATCACTCTTGGTAACCCAAACACAATAGGTACTGATAACAGTGTAATTATTGTTCTTCTGAACATATGATTGAATACAAGTACTTTCAACAACGACGAAACTGTTCTCTAGCGGACAATAATAGGTTTTATATTTATGTCATTATTCCACCGGATAAAATGACACTTTTTCATACCGTTGTACTTATGTGAAAAAGTCGAAAATTTGCACTTACGCCGTTGTTTCACCAGAGAAGCGATATATATCATAAAAATAATAATATATATATATATAAGTAAAATAACATATAAAAATAATAATATTATGTGCATAAAAACGTATATTCCCAAAATGATGGTTTTCTCATTCGGTTTGTCCCTTAAATGCCTTTCTTAATTATTTTCCTTCCTTACTTTCTAATTTATATATATATATGCAAAACGATGAATCGATTTATATTTTAAGCCACAAAGTATATAAACAATATTAACAAAAGCTTATTTTAGATATGTCGATTACACTTTTATTTCATTCAAAGGTATACAATTGTATACAAATAAACAGGCAACAATATTGTCAACAATGGTTCAATTTAAATAAAACTAATAGAAAAATCCAATTTACACTTCAATCATATATCGATAATAAAATTAATTTCTTAGATGTTATAATAAATATCTAACAGTAAATTTGATTTCAATATATATATATATATAGAAAACCCATTCAAACTGAAACGATAACTTTAAATTATATCTGTTTTTAAAAATTTTTCTATTTTAATTCCATATTATATTATAAAACTTAAAACCCTTACACAAATCTAACTATGAAAATGAATTAAATATAATTTGTAATATAGGAATTAAAAATAATTTTGATATAAATACGATCAAGAAAATTTACAAAAAATTTAAGTAAAATTACACAATCCTAGCAATAATATACTACCTAGTAATGATTCAATTAATTATTTTTCTATAAAATACCATAAATATTTATCTGGTAAATTTGATAATATTTTAAATAACAATCGTAATTGTGTAAAAATTGCCTTTAAAACGAATAATAATTTAAATAATAAATCTAAAAATTAAAAATAAATTTCACATCAATTATTATGGCGTTTATAAGCTTATAATATAGTTGCAATAAATTTTACATTGGTAATCTTTTTGTTTTTTTTTTTATTATTCATTTTGTAACCTGACGATGACTTATGGTCGAAACTAGTCGTTACTAATATTACTAAAATCTTTTTTTGAATACTCTTGGTACATTTTATTTTTTAATATATTTTTATATATTATATTATTATGTTTATTTATATTATATTAATTTATTTTTATTTTTATAAACGTATTGCATTTTTTGAATTAATCAATTTTTAAAGTTTTTAATTTTAATAAGGTATATGAATGTTATTTGTTATTGAAGTTTTTCATATACGTATAAATCAGAAAGTATAATCGGTTAGGTGTAATTGTGATTAAGTGTTAGGATAATCCGTAAAAAATTTACACCGTTTTAAACCCCATGATAAAAAATCTAAAATTTTTTTAAAAATTTATTTGAAATTTCAATCATTTTTAAGTCTGATGTCATAGTAGAACTACAAATAACAATGCATAACATATTAAAATATTTTATAAATATCAATTGATATGTTATAGCATTTATAATGGTCATGTACTATCAATTATAGAAAAAAAAATATTAAAATAAAGCATAAATTATGATTTTTTTTAAAATTCTATTCTATTACCTTTCGACATGGATTAGAATCAAATTATATAAAATTAAAATTTCCTACTACTTGAATATGCACTAGTAACTAGGATTGAGTAAATTATATTATAATAGGTACTGAATTGCCGATTATTAATATTATCTTATATTACGATTTTGTGGAAAAAATTTAGAAATAAATTTTTTTTTTTTATTTGATAGTTTAGAAAAGTTGAAAATTTAGTTTATAGTTTTATAATCGCGTAACTCGTATATTCATATAAATAATATTAATACTGGAAAAATTGTGAAGTTCAAAAAAAAAAAAAAAATTAAAGTAGCTAAACACTACAAAAAATAAGATATTCTTAGAAAATGTCCCTAAATATAGAATAATGTTTCAATATCATTTTAGAGAAATCTATCATCTAAAAAATTAACAATTTAATACATTTTTAATAAAAAATGTAGCAATATTGCAATATTAAAATATTTGTAAAATGTATTGCAGTCCAGTTCCATCCTCATATTATAGTGTAATCGAGGTTGGCATTTTGGTGATTGAAAATATTAATATATCTATATTATATGCAGATTTTGTAAATTGTAAATTATGACCGTAGGTTATAAAATAATACAGATATATGGGTTTATCTATATTTTGGACTAATTAAAAACTAATTAATAATATGTTTTCATTACAATTTCAATAAAAATTAGAATTAGAAAAATATTTTTAATCATATATCAATTACTATATGCATTAAATGTATTGACTATGAAAATATATTAATAGTTGATGATAATCTCAACTTTTAATTTTGTAAAATGAGAAAGGAAATAATGATGTTTAGGGTTTAAATGCATTCGTACTATGTTGGGGGATTCACCCACCGTAAAACTTGATATTTAAAAAATGTCCCGATAATGAATGAAATAATCACTATTTACGAACAAACGTATTTTAATTTATCATGTTTTCTATAACATTATAATATTAATTATTCAAATTAAATGCAAGTTTGATTTATCTAACCCACGGCGAGCCTATTGAAACACACTTTTTTCGTTCTGTAAGATTAAAGGGTCTATGGATACCTATTCCCAACACTATATAGTTAAGGAGAATTCTGCTGGCATTTTCTTCTAAACTAACGAGAATTTGGGTCCAAATCGTTGGATTGGTATAAATAAAGTTTTCCAATTTAGTTTTAACAGATCGTATAAACTATGACTAGCATTCGAACTAACTTGAACACAATCTAACAGCGATGGTATAGAATATATAGAGAGTTTATATTATCGTTAAATATGAATCTAAGATATAAATACACAACATTTTTGGCTGTAATTTTTTTAGTCTAAAATATTATGTATATAAAAGACATTATAATCAATGGAAAAATTGGTATGTATTGTTAAAATAAAAATAAAAAATCAATGACCTTCTTTGGAATATTTGAAATAGGTAATAAAAACTAGTTTTGTTTAAATGATCTAAATTATTGAAATCAAAATTAAGATTATAAAAATGTTAAAGAAATTGCTCCCAAAATAAATGTGAATGATATTCCAGAAAGTGCCGTAAAGTTAATACGAGACTATAATGCAATTAGGTATGACAAAAAATTAAGAAAAAATGTAGTTTTTTTTCTTAAATAAGTCGTTAATTATAGAAAAAAAATACCCAGAATCAAATAAATTTACATAAGTTCAAAAATAATATAGATAATAAACATATAAAGTATTATGGTCTAAAAGCTTAGGTACCTACATATTCATACAAATTTAGTTCAAGATAATTTTTTTGTATGAGTTGAACCAAACATCTAATAAATATCAATATTGTCGAGAAAAAAAAGCCGAAATATAGTTCACAGAAAAATAAATGTAAGAGAAAAAGATATCATTATAACTGACGTAATCAGGTTTCGCTCAAAATCTAAAATGTTTTTACATAATACGAACATATTACAGAATACCAATTTTTATTTAATTTTATAAAATTGACTATTGACGCATGCGTATTTATATATTATATAAAATTTCAACCCTTTCGAGGTATGGGTTAGAGTTGATTTAAATAAATAATAATAAATAATGATGATGACAAGTTATAACAATATGGTATTGATACTTTAAACCTTTATAGGTTAGATGTTTTAATTTTCGTACACGTGAATTATGGCTTTATAATAGTTTTGTCGAATCGACGGAGATGGGAAAGAATAAAATGAAAACTCTGGATGATCATTCAATTGGAAATTAGTTATGTTCGTCACGTAAGGGGGCGTGATAAGTAGTTTCACCATGTTATTACTGGATTTTATTATTGCTACAGAAATATGTTATTTATCGAATGTATCACGTAATAATGGGTCAAAAGTATATGTCGAAACAAGTTTCCATTAAACACGTATCTGAACGTTATGAATACACGACATTGAGGAAAACGAAATATAATACAATATATATATATACGGTTTTATGGTTATAATCTCGGCATTCTATAAATTTAAATTATATTATATTTGAGTATTGATCGCAATAACTGAAGTTTGTATCCAAAAGTATAACATTCTTAAGGTACACAAAATAAAAGATACCTATGCATAATTAAGGGTTAAAAAAATGGAGAAAGAATGTTTAGTATTTTGACGCGTTGGACTGTTATGAGTTATGATATCTGTAATTTTTATATATTATAATAATGTGTACTGTCATTTTGTCAACTTAACAGTTTGTCTTTCGTATGACTGAAAAAGGGTAATTTTCCAGATCAGTTCATTTTTTTTTTTTTTTTTTTTTTTTTTTTTTTTTTATCAGAGCTTAAATATTTGTTACTAAACCCACGTTTCAATCCTATCCCATAAATTACAAATAATCGTCCGACGGATTAAATTTGACCGATGGAAATTTGTTATTCGCAGGCTTCGACGTCAATTTGACGGAAAGCCCATTGTGTGCCGGTCAGTTATTTAATGATACTGCCGTTTTATATACTTTATAATATATTCAACTCTGATTATGTAAAAATAGAAGAAAATTATTATCACACCTTTGACGCGTGAGAATTATTTTGCCATAAATACTCACACGAATTATTGTGTTCCGAGATTGATGAATTGCGGGGTTATTTCGTTTTTCAAAATGTTAATTAAACAATGTGAATAAATAATTATTTACGTTAATAAATTATAACTTTGGTTTTATCGGTATATCATTATGGAATGAACTATACTAAATTACAAATGGATTCGCTTTGATTTACTATTTACATGAATATGCTAATTCCTTATTGTATACATAGATCAGATAAATATTTATAAATTATTATTCAAGTAAATTTAATTGCATATTTAATTAATTAAATTTAGTTATACCATACAAGACAATATTTATTGCTAGAATTATACATAATGCATTATTTCTTGCTTAAATTTGAATGGAAATATTTTTTAATGTACTTAATACAAGAAGTATATTTTCGAAATTATTCAAGTGATATATATATACCTATACATATATCGTTTAGCTGGTTATCATTTATAGAGAGTTATGATGGATATTTTATCACAATCATTCATTTATTATCAGATGAATTATTTAGATATTTACTAAATAGATAGCTGATATCGAAAAATTCGATTTCAATACTCAATAATTCTATACTTCATAAGCCAGTATAGTATCAGAAGCATATCGAAACTCTTAGACTTATAAGTAAAAAAAAGTATTATATATTTTATATTCTTAAATAATACTTGAAAAATAAACAATAATTTATAATAATTCTTAATAATAACCGGGCGACCGACAAAAAAGCCATTATTATAAAATTTAGATTAATCTATTAGTATATAATAATACTTTTAGAATAGAAATCATGTTGGCTATACCCGTACGAACAATATTATATATCTAGTTTGGAAATGAATAGACTGTATAATTAATAATCATCGATTAAATACATAAAATTCTCGATTTTAATATTCGTTACCAGATTTAAGTATCTAGGTATCCAGCTAGAAATCGAATAATGATTTCGCCTATTTCTATTACCTAAATACCAAGAGGCTGATGTACTCTTTGATAATATTATATGAAGAAAGATAGATTGGGAGAATCGAATGAAACGAATTTAAGATGGTATGGCCTCACTTCAAATTTGGGAATTCGGTTATTTGAAAAAATGTATGGTCAAAAGTTGATTAATCGAAAAAAATAATGATTAAAAAAATATGGTTTATTATACAATTGTATAATAGTTTTCGTACCTACTATTAATGAATAATATTTCAATCTCAAACTTCAAATGTTTTTAAATAAATTTTAAGTCCTTTTTTTTTCTTTAATTTGATTTAACTATTTGATATTATAGTGAACTTCTATGATTTAGAATGTTATTGGTAATAAATTTAAAAAAATGTGGAGAATGGAAGTATTTTATTCGTAGGATACGATACGGGTATTCAATTTTAAAACAACGTTAAATAATTTCTTTCAATAAAATGATTCTGAACGAAACTGGGTACAGTATTATATTTGATTTATTAAAATTTTCCGTTATTTTCGGTAGTTTTCTTTTACATTAAAGAAAACTATGAGAAAATCTAAAATATTTAACTACCATTTTGAATGAATTTTCTATCAGAAATGTCTCTATTCAAAAACTCCTCCTCAACTCCATCTATCCAAAAAAGTTTATAAATACATAAAAAAAATACATCAATGTAAAATCAATACATTTCTCACTGTTCTCAGAATATGGACAGTGGATATTATTTTTTTTTCCTGCAGTAAAGTTATTTTGGATGGCCAAAACAGATGACTAAATATATTTCTATTTATTCGTTATTTTGCTCGTATGCTCGCCCGTGTGTTTAAACATTTCGTAAAAAATCACATTTTAATTGTATAATTTATACAATAAATGCTGTCTTAGGGAATTTATTCTCATTTGTTTGATAAAATTGTGAATATGTATAGTAGCTACTTTATTTAGGACTACTCACCCTTTCAGACACACTATGCGAATGCGGAGAAGAGCTAACAATGAAACACACAATGATCTGCCCAACATGCACTTTTTGATTTATCTTATAAGACATATTATCAGTTGGTGAAATAACATATGAGCATTTGTGCTGTTTAAGTACTTATAAAGTAACAAAGAATCAACTTATTAGTCATTTAACTACCTAACTAATAACTCCGTGCATTGAAGAAGATATTTAATTATCTACCATAGAAGCAGTCAATGTAGACCAATATTGGGCTGAAAGTATCTAATCAATTTCACCATCCACTTTAAGTTCATATTTATTATTTAATTTTATAACCAATTGCACAATGTTGTACTCATATACATATTAACGTATTCCTGTTATGCGTCTGACACGAATTATAAAAAAAAAAAAGCTTGGATTTCAATATTCAAAACTTCGGAATCTCAAATAATAATACCCTTAATGCACACTACCTAACGGTGTAATATTTTAATTAAATTTTATTTTATTTATATTTTCGACACAGGAAAACCGTAAAATATTTTCCATCGTTCTCTCTTACGATTTGTGACAAATTAATTTTTAATTCCAAATATTTTTCCTAAAAAAAAAAAAATACCCGAAACACCGTTAACCTACTTTAATTTTGTCGAAACATCGTTTTTTTTTTTTTTTTTTTTTTTTTAACACCCGGAATTTTCACGAAAAATCAAAATAATAATATTAACCTATACATTGAATATATGATAATGAATCGTATAATATTATTTCGAATCGTAATTTAGATTTTCGAAAATATAACGGTAGTAACATTTTCGCGGACCGTCGACATTACGGGCGTTGTTGCGATTAAACGTTTCGCGGCGTACGCGACCGAACGGAGGGGAGGCAGAACGCCGAGATTCGGAATTTCCATTTCGGTATACTAACGGTCTGTTTACTTAGGCGGACGACGGTCGGCGGCGTTATAATTGGGTCTCTAATGAACGGACAATTAACCTCCGTCCCTTGTCCTCCGTCCATCCCTCTTACCTTTTCATCCGTCCCTTATCCTTCTCTGTCCTTATTATCTGTCTGCCTCCTGCGGACCCGTCGCCATGCCAAGGGACGGAGGCGGTGTACACACGGCCCCATCTCAATTTGCGGGTCCCGAGAATCAGTATTAAACTGCACGGCGTGTATCGGCGCCCACCGTTTTCGCTGCTCTGACCGCCGCCGCCGCTCACTTATACGAGCAAACACTCTTCGGAAAAACGTTTCGTTTCGGACGATAAAATCAGGAAGGTATTGCCACTAAGTTGCCCGTCGGGAGGTTAACTTCTGAAATTAACAAACCCGATGTCGACGGTGCACGGTGGTCTGAAACCCAGTTTTAGGTGGCAAAAGTCCTATTTCTAAAATTTTAAAAATCAATTTTTCGGTCACGAGTTACTTTATAGTATTTTCAGGGTAAATTTAAAATGTGCAGTTATAATGCGTTGATTATTAAACGTTATAGAGCTGTTTGATCAATAAATTTATGGGCTTTTTATAAAATATTTTGATTTTTGGCGATTTGTGAAAATTTAACTTTATCACACTCAAAATAATTTATTACAGATTTATATAATACTAATTTATAATAACTATTATATTGTTTAATCAAAATTGTGACTGAAGTTTTTAATTTCTTATATTATACCGATTACCGGGCGATTATATATGTTTGGGATATGGTTTGTTTTATACATTTTTTGTTTTTTGGAAATTTAACGTAAAGTATACACAATGGTGTGTGTGTTTTTTTTATGTATGTAATCCTACATTTTTTTTTTTTTTTGGTTATCCAGGGATCGTTTTCGAGTTAAGAGAATGCTACACACGTTTGAAATACCTTCACGCACTTCCAAAAGTGTGTATTGTATAAATATCGTAGGTTAATGATTTTGGTACCAATAGAAAGACGAGAACATAAACTATAGTTCTACGGCGGATTATTTGAAATTTTACTTTAAATACAATTTTGAAGGTTAGACTTTTAATGTTTTTCAATAGATTATAGAACATGGTAGAGTTAATTAATCGTAGAACGTTGAATTATAGTTTATGTTCTAATCTTTCTATTGGTACTAAAATCGTTAACCTAGGAAAATTTTACAACATGTGCCATTGGAACTGCGAAATTATTATTATATTTATATATATTTTTAAACGAATATAGTGATTACACAATAATAAAATGTGGTACTACCACGGGTATATATTTAAACTACTTTTAAAACATACCCATTAAAATATTCTTTAATTGTTGGATTTTCATTTTTCTTAAAATATCATAAAAGTTGACTATACAAAACCTCTTAAAAAACGAGCGTGTGACATCCTCTTAAGAGGTTTTCATTTTGCGCATTCATAATGGAAAATTATCAAAAATCACGGAAAATTTTATAAATCGGAAAATAATATTACAACAAATATCGATTTGAGAATCGTTTTTGAATGTCATGATTTTTTTTTTTTTGAAGTTTGCTTTGAAATCTGAAATAATAAATACTATATTCTACTATTCTAGTATATGGGATTTTCTTGATGGCGGGAGATGGAAAGTGGAATATTAGATGATTTAGTTATGGGAAACCATTAAAGTTATTAAAGTATTACACGTGGGATATCTTGAACATTTTGTATAGCTTGGAAATTCTTATACATTTTTTTTTTGAGATAATGTTATCATTTATTTACGGAAAAGTTCCTCAGAATTCAGAAGCAGTCTAGATTACAATAAAGTATATGACTAAAATACCGATGAACACATTTCAATTTCTTTTATCTGGATAAATTTTAAATATATAATATATATAATTTTTATATTTTTTTTTTTATTTAGATAAACGCCAAAGATAGCTTCAGTACAGAATTATATACATATTTTATAACATAACAGAATACAATAACATATGACATAACATTCTATAACAATATTAAATAATAATAAGATTAGCTACAATACAATTAAAACAATAATATATAAGAATTTCGAAAACAGTTTGTTTATAATATACGGTGGATATTTACAAATGAAAGAAATCAAGTCCGGATTCATTTCCAATCCTTAACTATCTTTCTAAGGGATTATTATACCCATAATTAGTACGGTGGGTTTTTATATAGAAAGTAGAACATCTTCGTGAGTAATATTGAGGAACATTGAAAGAAATACGTTCTAAAAGAGAAGAATATGTAATTTTGCCATTAATTAATTTGGAAAGGAAGGATATGTCAGCTTTTTTTCGACGAACAGATAATTGACTGAGATTAAGGATATTTTGAATATCAATAAAATTATATTATAGTTGTTTTCGTTATTTAAATTTATTTTAAAACAAATGAAACGCAAAAATCTTCTTTGTATCCTTTCGATTTTTTGAATATAGCACGTCGAGAATGTGCACCATACGATAGACCCATACTCCAATATTGAACGGACCAGGGAACAATATAGGGTGTTTAGACAATAAGTATCCGTAAAAGATGAAGTAGATTTAATTAAGAATCCTAAGGTTTTTAGAGCTTTTAAACAAATTTGATCAATGCGAGTAGAAAATAAAAGGTCAGATTGGAATGTAATACCAAGATCATGAATAATAGTAACATTAGGTAATAGAAAATTATTAATTGAATAATTAAAATTGATTTCATTTTTCGCACGACAAAACGAAATTTTTGAACATTTAGAGACATTGAGCTTTAATTTATTTACGACACACCAATCAATAAGTCTATTAAGGTCTTCTTGAAGAGTAGAACAATCATTTATACAGGATATAATATGATAAAGTTTAAGGTCATCAGCAAAGAGTTTAAATTGACAAGTTTTAAAACATGAACCGATATCAAATAAGAATACTAAAAACAACCACGAGGATAAATGTCTACCTTTTGGGACACCAGAAGTTACATTGCATTTAGATGATACACATATACATACACATACACCGAAGCTTCGTTCATTGCTTTAAAATTCAATAAATCCAATAGAAGTACTTCCATTCTCTACTGAACGGATTTTCGTTATATTGTATAAATATTTTGCCTTGAAAAATGAAATAAAAAATAATATACATTGATATTAATAATAAATTAATAAAAATTATAGAGATAAAAAATTGTAAAGTCAATTGTTTTTTTTTTTAGTATTATACAGTTATCGCCAGATAACTTGGCATGGCGAAGGCGGTACGACCATCGCTTACCAATGGATTCCAGCAGCATCCGGCGTGAGTTGTACGCATTTATTTTTACATTTATCGCAATAAATTACCCGGGTATGTTGAAGGTTAAATGTAGAAAAAACTCGTTTAGGAAATAAATACTGATATATTATAGTAGATTTTTCCTTCCATCGCCATGCCAAATTTAAAAATAAAATATTCTTAAACATAAAAATTTACACAATTGTAATAATTGTATCCTGTTGATAGAATTATCCGGTATATTATTATTGTTTAATATGTTTGTTATTTAATTTGATTCTGGTATTCATAAAAGTAAATTATATACTAATAAGAAAAATTGACAATATACTAATATACCTACTAGTAATATTTATTAATAATTATTATTATACTATTGCGTCGAAATATAAATATTTATTATTTACAATACGCCATTTAATAAAAATTTTAAATATTGTGCTCAATATTATTATACGGGTATAAGTATTATAGCAATATGTAATATAAATATAAGCCAAAATTATAATATATAATATATATTTCACATTTGTATATGCGTCTACGACCAACGCGGAATAGCGACGTTCTCTTAATTATATTAAGTTGACTTAAGGATATCTCGTATACTAGTAAAGAATCTAGTTGACATTTTATAACCATATCAAGTTCGAACTTTACACTTTTAGATAATATAGTATAATATTTGGTTTCATTCCAACAATAATTTGGTATTTTAAATATTTTGACAAATATATATACGTTTGTCTGCTGCCTAAAATTTTATTCCACGTTATATACTGCGATACGTAGCTTTCTATCGGCTTTATGTATGCTTTTGATGAACACGTACCTATATAACTTATTAGGTGTTAGTAGTTTGTGGGCAATTTATTATTTCTCAGCAGTTCATTTAAAACTTAAAATATATAATTTTTTAAATACTAACTCATGCATATATTCAATATTGAACAAGTTTTTTACTGACTATGGTAATGGAAAGTTATGAAGATCGTTATTTTTTCGCTTCCTCAATTTTATATATTTTAAATTTCCGTCGCATTCTTTTTTATAACGATAACACTAATATAGTGTAGAATATTCGGAATAAATTAAACATAGAACCGAATTTTCAGATAATCATTATGTAGGAAGGTACATACAAAATATGTTTAGTAATAAATCTGTGCAATTACACAAAGGATAAGCCTTATTGTATTTACTGGCTGCATATGAAACTATTATCATTATGATATATACACTGAACCAAATATTATTGGTAGAATTAACAATATGCAATAATCAAATTTTAACAAACGAATATTTGTTGAAATAATAAAATTTTTGTTATTTTAATGTTTGTATTGTTAAATTAATGAAAAATGTGTTTACAATAACGAATTCATTTTGTAAATTTCATAAAATATATAAGGTATAATTTAATAAAAATAATTTGTAAAATCAATACAGATTTTATTATTATAATAAAATATATTATTAAATTAAAAAATTATTCTGTTTAAATTGACTATTTTGATTAACAAATGGGCGTTTGTTCTACCAAGAAGAAAGAAAGAAATGAACACAAAATATTTAATATGAATTAATAAAATATTTGTAAGTTTAAATAAATTTGTATTCAATTGGACAATTTTACCTAAGATATTATTAAATCAATAATTATTATTTTACTGTTAAATTAACAAATATTTTATTTCTAAATCAACAAAAATTTTATTGGACGTACCTATATTAACAACCATATTATTAAATTAATGTATATTTTTTTGAAATCACAGATATATTTGGTTCAGTGGAGTATAATATACTTTTCAAAACTAAATATATAAATAAAAATTTTCTTTTTATTACAGTGTTACTATTATAATATTATAAAATACCTGTATTATAATTGTTTATCATGAGTCATGTTCTATTTCGGGAAGTACAAATAATTTTTGTAAAATTTTTTTTCCGAAAGTTATTTTTATACTTTTATTTGTTAAAATTACATTAACATTTGATTTTCCATTGAATACCTATGGTTTATATAATACATTTTTGAAGAATATAATATTATAAAAGTGTTCACGTTTTGATTTTTTTAATCCGATGAATATTAGCTAATATTAATAACATAATTAATAGTCACATCTATGTAATTGAAATTGAAATAACTTATACTATCTAGAATGTTTGATTATTTTAAACATAGTTTAAATCGTGATATTCTTATACAAATAATACAGCTTATATATAAATATAATAAAATAAATAACTATATTTTTTTTAAAATTTTTTTTTTTCAATCCACAGATTGGTTAAATGATTTCGATGGCTCTCCACTTGTCCCTATCCATCACAGCTACTTTTAGTTCCTTATAATTGGTTTTCCCTATGTCTTCAATGATTTGTTTCATAA
>JAIPRL010006813.1:0-25798 GCA_025469235.1 Pemphigus obesinymphae
TAATAATAATAATATGATGATGATGATGATGATGATGATGATGATAGTGCCAGCGGTGAAGAGATGTACAGCTCGCGCGCGCCGTTCGCATATATATATATATATATATCTCATCGTATGGTCGCACGTGATTCACATGTGATGTGTATAAAATATACATAAAGTTTATATATATATATATATATATATACATACGATCGCCTAAGTATATACACGTATATATGTATTAAATATATGTGTGTGTGTGATTTCTAAATCGGCGGCGGCGATATAATATATATATATTGATTTTACTATATACGAGGCTTTCTCTTAAAATCGAAATAATAAAAAAAAAAAAAAAAAATACGAAAAAAAAATACGAAAAATAACGTATACTAGCGCAATTTTTTTCCAGACATATTTATTTTTAAATATATATGTATACACACACTTCGCTTTCTATCGTCCGCACTACTATACACGACGTATACATATGTCCGAGAGTACGCATCCGCGACACGTCGATAACCCTTCTAGATATATACCACCGATATATAAATATAGTATATTATGTTACCTGCATATATACATATATAGGTATATGTTGCATATATATCCGTACGTCATCGCCATGTCTTCCATTCCGCACAAGTTCATATAATTATACCTAATATACCTACGTACAATAATATTATACTATACACTTCACGTATATATATATATATTATAATCATCCCGTGGGCTTCTATTTTCCAATTTTCGTTCCGACGATGACCCGTAATTTCGACGATTTCTAACGAAAAGAAAAGTGCGCTTTCACGGTATACCTATAGGTATAATGTATATATATATATATGTGTGCATCGTCACTGCAGCACGAACTGACGGGGTCGTGTTTATATATACATTGTGATTTTCCCGTTAGACGTTTATATACTTCCTATATATATATATATATATATATATATATATATATATATATGTATATATATACGATTATCGATATCGGGAAACGGATATTTGGAGGTGCCTCGGGGTGGCTAATAGCACTCCCAGAGTGGTTTAAGACCATCTCCCTAAAAATACAATCATTAATATTCTAAATCTTCCGGAATCGGACATTTTTTTCTCCGAAATTTAATCTAACTGCGTTTAAAATTTTCATCGATAACAACAATAATATTGTTAATATGTTGCTATTATATATATATATATATATAGGCTGCAGGTCGTAACTCGTAATCACGGTTTTTTTTTCTTATTATATATTTATACTTACCGATATTGTTTACTGTAAGAAATTGTGTTTTATATAAATATAGTCCAGTGAATCTGAACCTTGTAAAGATGACGTGAAACATGTATACGATATATAAATTCATTGACAAAACTACGGTTGGGAGCAAGTATAGTCACTATAGTCACTGCAGACTTGGTTGTTAGAGGGTCCCCCCCCGCAGGCGCATGGAATCATAATTATTAAAATATAAAAAAATACCTATATTAACGTATTCAACGGAACCAATCTAATGACAAGTTTTGAGTGAATAATTAATTTTATTTATTATTTATATATATTTTTAATTAGTAATTGTTTTTCAAGGGATTTCTCGGAGTATTGGGAAGATTTGAATAAATTGCCTTTTTTTTTTGTCCTACAGGTCTTAAAGAGCATTTTTTTTTTATGACGGGCGCTTAAATATCCTAGATACTATGGTATTTACCTAATTCGTAAATATAATGTTAAATGAAACATGACTTTGAATTTCGAACTACCATAACTACAACCATTAACAACTGACAAAATCTATTTAAAAATATCCCTGTAGTATTTATATCATCATTCTTTCCTCTCCCACAATATTATCTAAAGCCGTCCTGAAAAAATATTTAAAGAGGAGAGATTTTCCACCTCAAAAAAAGTTAAAAAGTAAAAACAAAAATACCGTACAGTTTTTCACTCATTTGCAGATTTGAAGCCCAGACCTTAAAGATGTACCTACTAATTATCTCGACTGGACTTAATTTTGGCAACATATTACCTGAGAGTGGAGTGTGACACTCCCACACCATACTCTTGGAATGGCAGCAAATATATTCAAATATTCACCTTTGAGACGGAATTCAACAATTTCAGTCGATAAATCCCTTCTAGGTATCTCAGTGGTAATATTAATTTACAACCGAAAGTTGATAACGTTCTCCGTAATAATACATTACTTATAAATCTATAGCAAATGCATTTTTCGTATATTTACAAAATACTTTACATAGCTCTTTTAGTATTCATTTTGATATCATATATTAAAACTTTAAATACACATTCAGTTTCAAAACATATTTTTTTTTGCATTTTTGGTTTTTATTTTTTAATGCACCTAATTTTATTTTCTTATTATATTTTATGACTATTCCGTTTTTAAAAGTATACAAATATTTACTGTAAAAACCGTGACCATTAAACAGGATAGAAATAATGATTTATAAGATTTCGATTTCTTTTTGTGTATATTTTAAAACTTTACATGCATTCTTTGAAATTTTAAGGAATTTTTTAAAATTTTATGATGCAGATTTGTATCCACAGCCTAATTTAAATCCATATAGGACATATATATATATATATATATATATATATATAAAATAATAGGGTGTGCGAATAACGAAGACATATGATGATCGCGCAACTGCTTTTTCACACTGGATTTATATAATACAAGAAGAAAAGAGCAAGACGGATGACAAGACAAGATTGTTATGACTCATTATCCGCATACATAATAATACCTTCTAGTCAGTCACGTCTAATTCCGTACAGTATATGAATACATTTTTCCCCTTTTTTTATGAATATAATATATCTCATTAACATTATGTTCGGTACACGTATATCGAATTGCCAAAAGCAATCCTGTTTCTATCTCGTTTCTAGACGTATATAAATATACCGTTTAACATAAAATACATTACAATATTATAGTTCATCTCTACGGTGGTCTACCTGCATGCATATGTGCGGTTAGTTTTTGGACAAAAAAAAAACCCCTCACAACATTGTTCATCATTCACAATCCAACGACCATATACTATATTCTACTTTAAACTTATTAAATTCGCCGGCGATGATATCATTTGTGCCAAGATAACGATCATTGCGTATATAATAGGCTACGTGAGTCGCGAACTAGTCATTTAGAAATTCGCAATGTAAATAGCAAAACACTTTTTCGAGAGATTTTTTTATAGATAGATCGTCAAAATTCGGTTAATAAATTCCACGTAACAAAAAAGACCATGATGGAGTCATATTATAATATACACATTGGATTGGATACATTTTATACTTTGAATGAATCGCAATAGGCATTTTTGTTGATGGTATATTCATTCCGTTTGAAAAGGTTCATTGTAATTTATATTGTATTTACTTTTATATAGTATGAAAATTTGACAAAAAAGTCGGAGTTAAATAACTATAGCAACACTTGTATATACGAGATTACTAAGATTTCTAGATTACCAAAGAGCAGGGACTAATTATTTCCAATGATCTTTTTTTTTTGATTATAACTTTTTTAGATATGATGTAAATATGTCTTATGAAGAAACTTAAACATTTAAAGCATACGAGCTTGATTTTTTTTGCTCTTTAACTACATACCTTAAAATATATTTAAATTTTTTTCGGTGTTGTTTCACCTTATCGTTAAAACTCCAAGTAGTGCAGCAAGCATTTCAATCTCGTGATTACTAAAAATTACTTGAGATTACCAATTTCTAATATTTTGTACACTGATTTCCTCAATATGATTATCCTCTAATTAAATCCATACTCTTAGAGAAGTTATTTTTAAAATTTTTAAATTAATTTTCGAGTTAATCGCGAAAAATATATACTTTTTATCGCATATTTTTTCCTGGTTGTACTACAATTCGTTCGATAACTTTACAGCAATCGCTTATAAAATAATAATAAAATTACAGTAGTTATTTTTTATAGTTTGTAATAAATATGTTATACAATAGGATTATGGTAAGTACCTAGCAGATCAGCCTCCGCGTTTAGCCATTTATATATAGGAACGTAACATGATGTTATCGAAGACCATAGATAACAAAAACTTGAATATCGATTTAGTCGAGAATTTTACGACTTAAACTGCATTTAACCTATCTCCAATTTTTAATACGTACTTTCTCGATTAAATGTTTGGACGCGTAATAATACGACATATACCAAACTACTATATAGATTTGCCGTTTTAACTTTTAACGTTTGGCGCGTAGATTACGCTTAAAAATAGTTTCGACGAGGACGATATAATTTTAACTGCAAATATTTAAATGCTAATTTGTAATGCTAAATATTTTAGAAACTCGTCAGATTTTCAACGTTCGACATACTATATAAATATAAATAGTAATATACCATGTAGTCTAATAACCAAACTTCGTAGCAGCGCCCTCGAGTTCTATATGAGTCTAATTACCGTTTAATGATAATAATTCAGACATTCGCATACTTATACGAAATAATCATTGCTATTAAATCGAATCAACGAGACTTGTTTCCATTAGATTATTAATCATTTTAATTCACGTCAACGAATTTTCACCCAGTCTATGAAATAATATATACCTACGCGTATCTATATAATTCTTGCGATAATACATAACTGCAATGGTTATAATATGACTTGTGAACATGTTTATATAAACCGTTGAACAACATTTACAATGCGTTTAATTGACAAAATGTTGTTCAGATCTTGGATTCTCAGACTTTTCCTTTTTTTTTTTTTCATCTGCACTATCTATATCGGATTTCAACGATTTCCACCCAAAAATCGAACCACCACACGCCGCATACACTCGTACATATTTGATAAAACATAATTAAAATGTGAAATATCATATTCATGTCGCGCCGACGCGTTTTGCCGGTCGACCGGCCGTGTCATTGAACTTTAAATTGTACGCGTCTTCGGACTGATTTTTAATAGTTCCACATTGTAGTATGTGTGTGTGTGTGTGTGTGTGTGTTTTATTTTTATTTTTTTATTCATATGAAATTTTCGTTGCATTATAAGACAGGTTGTTTGGTGAAGATGAGAGAATAAGAAGAAGACGACGAAGAAGAAGAAAAAACTAGAACTGGAAATAATTTCAAAAGTACAAAACAGGATTTTGGGGCGAATCGAGATCGCGATAAACCCTGAAGATGATCCTAATTGAAAAACCGGTCGTCGCCGCAGCCGCGAGTGGGCCGTGAAACAAGAGTGACCCGAAAATTTGTCACCTAACCTAACAACCGGATTTCGTAAGAGCTGATTTCTCTAAAGCTTCTTTTCGGGATCGAGATCGATAAATAATAGTCAACCTGTTCCATGGCCATCGTCGTCGCCCCAGCAACCACTTGGATTTCAGACGAACGTTACCTTTTTATTAGTATTGTATTGATATACAAAATATTTATTTTTTGCAAATTATGCACAATTAAATTCGATAATGAACCGGTTATATAAATAGATATTATCATATAATACGTACCTGAAACATATAATATATTAGGAACGAAATAACGATTACTGTTATAATATATTGTTAATTATACCGAGTAGGTATCTACCTAATAATAAAAATAACAGGCTAGACGATGGAAAATTAAATTCTAACAGGCACCAAGTGTACTATTTATTTGATATTTGAGAATCACGATATGGTTGTACAGATATACGAAGTAGTCCGATTATTATTATTAATTTATTTGTTTTTGTTGAATTTTCACGGATTGTGCACAATTAAATGCGTATAACCGACCGGTTATATGATTAAACCAAACAAAGTGTATTATATTATGCAATTTAAAAATAATCATAACATATGAGATGACAAATGCGAATAAAAAATACAACTATTATATAATATTATTAATTAGATACGCCTGATTTATACAATACTGTAGCTGTAAAACTGTTATACTATGAAAAACAATGAGAGGACGAGTGATAGATCAAAGCAAAAATGTATTTAGAATTTTAGCACCCAGGTGCTAATTTTTTCTGCACCCCTTCCCTAAAATTACAAATGTTAATAATATCAAAACAAAAATGTAAATTAAAAAAACATATTTAAATAGATAAAGGGATAAGGAGAGAAATTACAGTATGAGATCGAAAGTTTAGTAGAAATTGAATTTCAGGAAAAGATTGAATAACCGAATTGAGAAAAAAGTGAAAAAGGATGGGTTTCTTATGATACAAAACATGATAAATGACAAGAATGCGATAAATGTCAGAAAAAATGTATTATACATTTAAATATATATCCAATCAGATTTTTCTTTCTATTAAGTCTATTAAATATTTAAAATGTTTTTTATTACCTAGTTACAATTGAATTATGATTTATAAACTCGTCTACGTAATTTTTAGGACCCATTCAAGTTATTTTTTCAACTTATTAGTTATAAATTTAAGTTATATAGCTTAACTTTAGTACGTTTGATTTGACGTGTGGAAGCTTACATAAATTAGATAGATGAGTTAAATTAAGTTTTCATATATCCTTTAGTTCTGATCAATAAAACTACCTATACCATACTGCAGTAACCTATTATCTAAACTGCGATAATTTTGATTTAGTGAAAACTGCATTTATTAAAAACGTATGTGTAAAGAATAGGCATATACTACTTCTTTATGGTCATCAAATAATATATTCTTATATTATAATTAAATATAAATCGTATAAAATAACGTATATGTATGTCTGTTTATTTATTATTTATTCGTTTCTGACCGACACTAAATTTCTCATAGATGTTTGTATTTACCGGAGACAGGTTATTGGAGTATATTGAAAAAATCTCCCTTTCCGAGGAAGGATGTAATCACAAATCAATACAAAAATACTTAATTATACAGTAAGACGGATACTATTTTTTTTATTGATTTTCTAAATATCGTGGTCACATACTGGATACTAAATAATAATAATTAATATCACGTAATTATACCTCTGAATTAGGACTTGAAGACAGTAGGTATTGATTTTAATTTAATAGTTTTGGTTTTTCAATTGGTTCTTATAAAGTATTAAATTACTTTCTATAGTTTTTTTCTTGCTTCAAAATCCGTACTCTACTGATTACCATAGTCTGTCTAGTTAAATAGGCTAAGCCGAGTATGAAGTAATGTCAAGTAAGCGTCTAATAAAATTGTGCCAATATACTATATTATTTACGTAATTATAAAATTTATAAAATTAATTGTCACCGTTTTTATATTGTGTCTTATATCTAATTTTATATTATTACAGAAATTTTCGTAGTTTGGATTATATATCTCATCGGTTATATCATAATTTGTACGATACTATTATTTTTATTTTGCAGTTTACATATTGTTAGTTTAAATTTTTAAAAAAGGTTAATTTTATCTTCGTTAACCATTTTTCAACAACCAAAACACCAATACTCAAATGCGCCAATATATTAAATATTATTTTCAAAACAGTTCCTTTTGGGCCAAAGATATCGTCATGTTATCCTAATGTTAAGATTTTTGTGGTCGTGATTGAAAGAATTACACCTAAACCATATTTAATTTACATAACGGAGTTATTGTTTATAAATCTGGGGACATTTTTGAATTAAACTATCCGAGTAAGCGAAGTGAAGCGATTTTAGGTACGACCAAAATAAGTACACTTAAACCGTATAATACTCGGACTGTAATTTACATTCATCCAAATACTATCTGGGACGCAATTTACTTCAAAAAAGTTAATTGGGATGCAACTTAGCCAACATAGGCCTATTAATACTAAATTAACTGCGCCTTCCTCACCCCCTACCTATTGAACCACTCAGATAATAGGTATGTAATAAGCTGAAATGAGTAGGTATTGTGGAAGAAAAACGACTATATTACCGTTTATTCCATGGATTCTGATTGTTATCATAACATTTTAAACACAGATATGATAACAACATAGACAATAAAGGAATGAATGGATAACAGGAATAATTATTCTTCCATAATAGGTAAGTACTCTTTTCAGCTTATCAGATATCGTCTAAGTGGTTTTGGCTAGAAACGCAGTTCATTTTGTTAATAGGTCTATGACAGCCAATATTTTTCCCAGTCCCTAGTCAAACCCTTATCGTTAGCGCATTTGGTAACTTTCTGATAAGAAATATTGATGCAAACGTACTTCACATTTTATAATATATTGATGTGAAAATGCCATAGGTTAAGCATGATTGGCGCATTCGTCCTGTAGCCAACTAAAACGGCCCAAACCTTACTTGTATTTCGACTGTATAGTTTCGGTCCAGTCACACGGCGGTGGTTTTTCGTTATTGTCGAAACCGTTCGTTTTCTTATGTAAACATAATATTATATTTGCTTATTATAGTCCGTCAGACATGTGTGTGTGTGTGTGTGGGTGTTCCGATGACGATCGGAAGAGAAGTTATATATATATATACGTATATTATATAGGTTATATTATATTACGTTTGAACTGTTTCCGACCACATATTTCTAACGATTCATTATTATTATCGGCTACAAATTATACGAAGTGTGTATGTATAACTGCACTGATAAATCGAGATTTTCGTCGATCGCGAGGAGTGTACGCGCTAGGACGCCGGGTGGCCTTTGTAGAACAATCGCACAGCAACGATAGTCATAAAACATGAAATATTCCTTCTAACACGATATTTTATTGCGGTCGTATATGTCATTTAGCGCCCGGCTCCCGGGCCTGTACAGTAATACACACCGGTGTCGTGAAAAAAAAAAAAAAATCACCACCACACGCACACGTCTTTACACGGGTGTAGGATAATATAATAATAATAATAATAATAATAATTGTAATGTGAAAAATTGCGGGAGAACAAAAAAAAAAAAAAACGAAATACGTCGAACGGACACGGGTAAAACGAGAACAGAATGTATATTTTATAGGAGTTAAAAGAAGAAGAAGAAAAAAAAAACTCGATATATTCGCCACCTCGACGGGTTCGCGCGGCGGTATTATTAAACAACGTATTAGGTTTTTCGGAGGAAAAAATCAAAAAAAAAAAAAAAAAAAAAGGGAGCGCCTTGATAAATGTGGACAACACCCGAATTGAATGGCGTATAATCGCGGGAGTACCACACATACCTATATAATATATACTCGTATCTCGTATATCGGTATATTATACTGGATCTTCTTCTCTCTGCGGGCGACTTTATTATTATTATTATTTTTTTTTTTTTCCATAATATAATATAGGACATAATAAAAAAAAATTCGTAGTCAGCATAATATAGTGTATATACGTAGGTACGAGTATAATAAAATGTAGACGAAACTCATTTATAAACCGTCGAGAGAACGCGCGGGCCATGAATAATTTTCCGCTTTTAAATTACACACGTACAGAGATAGGTGTATACGGCACGTCGCGATATTTTCGGAAACGGATCTGGTTCCAAAAACTGGATTTGTCGCCCGAAATCGATACCAAAATGCACATTATAATAACCTGGTAGGTACACATTACCCGGTATACAGTACATTATATACAGGTATAATAATAATAATACGTATTATTAGAATGACTCCGTTTCTCTCTCTCTTTCTCTATCTATCTCTCGCAGTGTGTGCCGTCCGTGTCGCCGGGATGGTATCGCGAGCGCGCGCGCTCGAACTCATCCGTCCGGCCCGCCCGCTCGCGTCTCATATTATATTGTACGTAGAAAGTAAACCCGTTGCACATTTGGCAACGGACCAAACGCTCGACAGTGTACGGTCGGCCGACCATACCATCTTCGGGCACACGATTTTTCGGACGACAAAAAAAAAAAAATCGTAAATAAACCAATAAATACATTAGGTTACGGAAAAAACAAATAAATAATAATAATAATGGTTATAATTAAATATTATAGCGGTAGCCTTTCGCCGTGGTACCTGTACTATTATAATACAATATGGTATATATATATATATATTATACGTATACATAGAAAACGACGTGATGTCGAGTAGGTCTTTTTAGTTAGGTACCTATGACATATGGCCGGGCACACGATTTTCGGGCGACAAAAAACACGCTTAAATAAACCAATAAATAATAATAATCGTTATAATTATATCATATATTATACACGACTTAAACCCGTATGCGGATCTCGCGAGCTTATAGAAAACGGCATGATACCTATTTATAGATCCTCTTTTTAGTATAGGTATAGGTTTGGGTGTATATATATATATATATACAGTGGTTAAAGTGGAATATATTTACAGGGGAGACTATAGCTAATGCAAAAAAAAGGCGTCCCCTGAACCAGTACCGTAATATTTTTAAAATATTTATATAAATTTAACTTTTAATCCATGTTATTATTGACCTAATTTGTAAAAATTTATCACGAACGTATATATGTATATACCTACCTATTATTATGTATAATGTGGTTATAACTTTATGTATAAAGATCTTGCATACAATTTATAACTAAATACCATTTTTTAAACTTTTTTTATTTAATTTTTGAATATTATGTACATAAGAACAAATTCAGTCTCAACTTTTAATTAAACACTTAGAAATATAAAGGGGACTATATACTAAAGAGGACGCCAAACTTAAGCTAAGCAAAGAAAAGGGACGCCGTCCCCCTTCGTCCCCCCTCACTTTAACCACTGTATATATATATATGTGTGTGTAGTCAGTGTTGGGCAAGTTACTTTTAAAATGTAACTAAGTTACTAGTTACAAAATTAAAAGGTAACTAGATTACTTTTTCTCGTTACCTAAATACAAAAGTAATTACTTATTCGATTCAAAAGTAACTAATTACAATGACGTTACTTTCAACATTTTTAAATATGTAAAAATAAAATTTCAAAAATATCTTTATTTTTTTCTAACAGTCGTCAGTCGAATATTATAAAATTCAACATCATGCCTAGGTACTTCAACTTATTATATAAAATCACACAATCATTAAAATATCTACTTTTTGCATATTTCATAGGTCATCGAAAATTTTAGACGAATTTATTACAATGAATTGTATTTTGTATTTATAAATATGTAACGCGTTAATTTACAAAGTTACTAATTATAGGTAACCAACGTATAGTTACTCTTGCGTTACTACAAAAATTAAATAACGAAGTTACTATAATGTTACTCGAGAAAGTAACTACGTTACAGTAACGAGTAACGTCCGTTACGTTACTACCCAACACTGTATATAGGCATATAATATTATACCAGATACTTGATATATACGATAATATATTATAAAAGGTTTATCCCGGCCATCAATTATTTATCTAAATGCGTTTATCACTGTAATAAATTCTCACGTTATAATGTATATATATGGAATACATGGATATAATATTGTAATATACGTACTCGTATTAATTTAATTATTATTATTCACGTCTGTTCGTCACAGCCGCCGCGCCGTATTTACAATATTATAATAGGCATAATATTTCGTTTGCAATACAGTGTCGTTTTATAAATTGTTTTAAAAACTGTTTGTGTGGTGTGTACCCCATAGTATTTATGATCATGTTTTCAGTTTTTGGAAGTCCGAAACTGCGTGTGAGTCCAAGTTTACAGACAGTTACAATAATATATTATATCCAATACCGAAAACGTAAACTAGGTATATATCTTTCAAAAATACCGAACAAAACGTTAAGTATATCTTAACGATAGATATATACTTGCTATAGTTTAAACATTTCGCTGGCTTAAGTTTAAACTCCAAAAGTTTGTAAATCCAATTGTTTTGTACCGTTTAACTATTTCAACTAAAATAACGACACTATACTGAAGTACTCTGCAAGTTTCAAGTGGTTCTATATAGGCAATTTTTTGGACATATTTAAAAATACGAAAATCAAACTTTTTAAAAATATTTAAATATAAGTTAAAAGTGATTTATTTAATTTGGTCATGTACAGTGTTAGCCTGACACATAATATGGTCAAAAATGCTACCAGAGCCCCCATTTTTTTTTTTTTTTTTAGCTGGGGCTTTATTATAAATGAACAATAAAAACTAATTAAACTTCTAGTTCCTCAAGTCGATTAGATTTAACATTCAAATACTAGAAATTGCTTGCTCAGAGAGAAAAAGGTTCTAGATCATCAATTTTTGAACAAGTACTTTTTTTGTATCAAATTATAAATTTTTGTATGGACTATATATAAAAATCAAAAAATATTCACCTGAACAATTTATTAATTTTATAATGAGTCATGGTGATGTGTAAAAAATTTTCAAAATCCTACTAATATTATAACCTATAAGACACGGACTTGAATGTTGTAAAAAATAAGAAAAATGTCCTAAAAAATAGGATTTAATACCTTAAAAAAATGCTACAATATTCAAAAATGCACTAAAAAAATATATTAAAAATGTATTTAAATTCAACAAAAAACAATTTTGAGCAGTTTTGTATAATAATATTTAAAAAAAAATAACTTAGTATTAGTTTTATATTAGTTATTTGATGTTATCGAGTATTTATACCGTATCGTACAAAACGTTATCGAGGTTATATTACATTATGCCACTGCATTATCGATATCGGAGATATCACTGATATTATCGAAATTTTGAGAATTACGTAGGTACTAAAAATGACTAGTTTACAAAACAAGATAAATATTTTTAATTATAATAACGTAAAATACTAAAAATTCAGTAACGTTTAAATTGTCATAACGTTAAACAATATATATATATATATATATTTGTTTTAATTCGGACACTAACTGCTGGGCCAACACTTGTTCATTCCGTGTCAGTACCTACCTGTAATTCGTTACAATTATGTAACGCGATAAAAATGATAACAAATTGATTTTTAAAAACGTTTCTTGAACAATTTTAAAATAACACTTTTCTGAGCCAACTATTTGTGTTTTGTAGTACCGAAATTACCTTTCGAGTTCTAGCTATATTATGCCTTATCGCAGCTGCTCAAGTCCAAAACGCCGAAACGTTTTATTCTTCTTATGATTGGATATTCATTTAAAATCTATGTATAATATGTGTCGATATACAATATGAATAGTGCTTCAATAAAAAATGATTTTATCCTGTCCCTTCTTTGTTTAAAAATATCGATTTGATACCACTTAATATTATACATATGTTATAATAGAGTCAAGTCAGCGTTATATATATATATATATATATATATATTGTGATATAGTGATATATGATCATCACTCATTGTCAATGGAATTATATAGGTCCACCTGCGTTCTCCATTTATACCATCCCCATACGATGTATATGCTCATTATTGTCAATGTCAATTCAATTCATTATAGGTACCTATATTATTCATTATTTTTTCTAAAATCTTAATTGTTATAATTATATATTTATATCTGAATATAGCCAATAGCCTTATAGTTAATTTGTAAATGCATAGATATTTAAAGAATTTCTTAGTAGGAGGGTCAAAATATTTATAAAATCCTAAAATCCCAAAATTCTAAAATTTCCTAAATCTCCTAAAATTGTTTAATAATAATTATATTACATCCATACATTTTATTGAAATAAATAATTTAAGGTTAATTACATATCTCTAAAATTACCTACACCTATGTATACGGTAGCCACTTGAAACTTTTGAATGGCTCATTTTATATCCAAAATAGAGTGGTTACTGATTACAATCGTTCATGAATGAGCCTAACATAATAAAATAAAGATAATCAAAGGATATTACTATTATTATTATTATAATATAGTCATACAACTCTAATATATGATATTTCTTGACAATATAATAAGATATTCAAATTTTATAAATGATAAATATCAGGTCGCGTAAGAACCAGATGACTTTCGGCTTAAAACTAAAGGGTTTTATTACGACTGATGGCATTTTTCAGTACACACATATTTTAAATAAATATCGAGACAGAATAAAAATGAAAAATCGTATTCTAAGACAGTGATATTCATCAACGGTCCGTACATTATATAAACCGCATTCTAAATCGTCTGTTTTAGATGATATTGGTACGTTTAATGTGGCGGCAAATAGCGGTAATAGTTTTACAAACGTCGTATTACAGTATATACAATAAATCATGTTCAGTATACCCACAAAAACAGCTAATAAAATTAATAAAATATATATAATATAATCCGTGACGTAAGCGAAATACAATATTGATAGTTTTCACGTGGCTGTACGCTCAGACAACTGGAATGCCTATATAGGAAAATATGCAAACGATGTTACCTGCACAAGGTAATATCATTGCGGATAAACGTAGAAAGTATATATAAATAGCGAAAACGGATTTTAATTATTTATTTTATTATTATCATTATTTATTATTATTATTTTTTTAGATTTATGAAGTTATACGTTTGATAATTCAACACAGTTTCTAAATTGTCAAGTTCCATAAATATTGTAACTGACTTTCATTGAAATCGAACAAAGATAATGTATTATTATTATACCTAAATATACACCACCACGACACGAAACTCGTTTAAAAATCATAATTTTAAATAGTTATAGAAACATGTTTCTTCTCCAAAATCGTAACCATTAGTTTACACTTATGTATACGTACGTAAGTATAATAACTTTAACAGTTGTGCTAGGTATATAATAATACATTATAACATATTCAATTGAATAGTTTTATATTGGTTGATTGTGCTAATTTATGCTAAATGATAAATAAGCACAAAGCTACAAATATACTTTTCACAATGTTTTGATTGAAAATATAATTTTTTTTTTTTTAGAAAATATATCCAAATTTTTATACAATACATATTATTACTTTAACATTTTAACAATAATACTTCAAATATCATAAGTCACGTAAATTATTATTTATAAATTATATACTACATTCATTATATTCTAAAACAAACTATTGTGTTGTTAATTATTTGAAAATTAATATTTTTGCTTTAATGCATAGGTATATTGTGTAATAATATTCATGTGTTATTGAGTGGAAATTAATTCTTATTTTTGATTTTTTATTTGAACTTTTTAATAGGTACATATAATATCAGCGTATTTTAGCATTTTGTTTTAGTATACATAGGCGTTTGGTATGTTCAGACAATCAATGATAATTGATAAGTATATTAATTACGATTATGTATTTATTAAATATCTTAAATTATCAAAAATGCCATTGGTTCAAAATGGATAAATTATGTGATATAATATAATATTGTGAATTTCATGTTATATCGTTCGTAATATTGCTTATTTGCATAATTTCACATTCGTTAAAAATTATTATGGAAACGTTAGACGTATACCAACCCGTGGTGGATTTGGGGAGGGATGCAGGGGGACGGAGCAACTCTTCATTTTTTTCATGTTTAACAGCGTACCCCTTAATTTATTTATCAAGGAAAGTAAGGAACGCAGTGTATGTTTTAATATTTATTTAACATTTTTAAAAATTATAATTTTTTTTTTTGAAAAATCGTGAAGTTACGAAAATGAATGTTTTTTGTTCTTATCACATAATAAGTTTTAGATAAAAAACACGATATAAAATGTTGAATAGTTAATCTTATTAAATCATATTGGTATCGTATAGGTAATAAATAATCTTCATTATCTGTGAATGGCTAAAGCCTAAAAGGATAGCGAAATCAATGCGACACCGATATAAACTTCATTTCGGTTTACATCTACAACTTCCTGGATTATTCATTTAAAAGGGAAAGTAGTGTTAAATTATTTTGAAAGAGGAATGCTCAAACTATGCTATCTTGAAAATATGTAACCCAACAATGATGTAAAAAAAAAATTTGGATTTTGCTATTCCATTCACGTTATATAATAATCTAAAATGTTTTTAACAATGTCCCCTGGTTAAGAAAATTTGGATAGGGGGTGTGGGGGACGAAGTCCTCCACGGCTTACTTTTTCTTTAATATATGTCCCGGAACGCTGATTTTTCAACTAAGCTCGGAGTCCGTGCTTATATTTTTTTTTTCCAATTCCACCACTGCAGATACCAACCACACTCGTACATGGGTTATATTATAAGCCTACACAGATACATAAATACTGCTGCAGTATAACGAAAATTCGATAGGAATTACTAAATTTAAGATAAAGTACCCATTTTTATTTGCAACTATGATTGACAATATCGACGGTATGCGTGCATATACTATATATTAACCGTATACCGCATGTAACACACGTAATATTGACCGACACTCGTCCGATGATGAGCGTCCGTCAAAATGATTTACCTACTCTGCAAACCAGCAATCGCCCAATTTAAACATTTAATTATATGAACCAGTCGCCTCTTGTTACTCTCGACCGACGTTTAATCTACATTCACCGCGATTTTTCAGTGCCGTTATAGTATAGGTACGTGCAGCGTGTTCCTATATGCATATACTGCACGTTGCCATATTGGTATCTACGGTGCATCACGAGACTTATCAAATTATGATATCGGCTTGAAAAAATAATAATAATAATAATAATAATAATAATAATTTAAACATTGTCACGCATTACGGTTTTAATACACAAAACATCATAATAATAGGAGTATATACTGTAAACATTATATAATATGTACAGCGTGTGCGTCGTGCCGTCGTACAAAGTTAAATTTGATTTCAGCTATACAATAAATTACAGAGGAAAAACGGTAAAATAATTTAAATCGTTTTTCCTTTAAAATATACTAACGTCACGCATTAAAGAGCAATCGAAAAATATACAACGTATGCACGCGTATAAATTATAATAAAAACGTAGGTATATACCTAATTGATAAACAAATTGAGCGATAATCAATTAGATTACCAGCTATTATATATATATACGATATTACGATCGTACTAAATTAATAATTATATATGTTTAGGTATCTATTTATAGTTTATATTATGCACGACATCAAAGTCGACGAATAAAGATTATTTTTTAAGACATTTTTCATGAAAGACGGTTATAACAACATCATCATGGCGTATACATATAGGTTTTCATTTTAAATTTGTAATATAGATGAGTCAACACCCGCAGTATATACCTAATAATAATATGTATATAATATAATGAACAATGTTTCTAAAATCTTAACAGAAGGATACATAAATCATCCAAAACACAAGTTTGTAAGTGGGTACTTGTCATAACCAATCTGCTGATAAATTATTTATGAGCTGCAGAAACGTAATGTTATGTGACGAAATAATATATAATATTATAATACCGTTGTGTGTGTGTGGGGGGGGGGGGAGAGGGATAAACGAGGGCATCGACAATATTGGCGCCAGAGTCCGGAGCATATTTTGAACTGCAAGTTGAAGGTGTACTCCCACACTCGATTTTTTTTTTAAAACTCTTAAACGTAAAAAATATATTGCCTATTAAAACAACACATATGTATACAGATACCATATGCTGAAAAATAAAACGGCGAACGTATTTTATTTCCTTTATTCTTTCTCTTGGGACAGCATATCATTGTTTTTTTTCTCAAAGACGAATCTTCCCGCACGCGTTCCATTTGTATTAACGAGGAAAAGCCACGGCATGGCCATACGATATTCTGTCGAATATTGTTATTTATTTTTTATTTTTTGAATAAATAGCGAGTCGTCCGTGTAACGAAATTGCTATAAGGCATAATCTATAATGTTTGAATATTATTATCATAATAACGACGATACTAATAAATAATATATAACACTGGTAACAATGATCAATAAAATACATTTTTCTTCACGATGTTGATCATGGCCGGACCCGTACGATATGGTATTGAATAATCGTAATATATTAATCTTTATTTATATTTGTATTAACCTTATATAGATTTTTATATTTGTCCTTATTATACTTTATTCCGATATTTATTTTAACGAATCTAATGGCCGAGCTATTGGATACTTAAATAATTCGGCAATAAAATATTATTTGGTATTTACGCACTTGTGTATCGTGACGTGGCCATAATTTGAAAGGTTTTGGCGTACAACTTAATAAACCGAAACAATTTACCTAAATTATATATCAATTACGTTCTTAATATGAAAAAAAAAAAAAAAAATATGTAAATTTCCGTCCGAATTTTCAAAATATCGTAAAATGTTAATTATTTCGCGGATAAGATATAGGTAGGTACAATTTAATAACACAAACATAACCAGTTATTATCATTTCTCGTAACAGCCCAGAGTTTTTTCGTGTATCTAATGTCTATAATAATAAAATGTTATTCGGATAATATAGTTTTCGATATATATATATATATATATATATTGTTATATATTACACACACTATATAACATAATGTGTATGAGGTCATGGAGTCAAAACGTTTTTCTGGACGAACAATGCCCTGTATATAATATAATAAAGTATTAGCTACAATAATAATAATAATAATAATAATAATAACGATATATAACAATGAAGACAGTTAAATTACGAATTGGAAATCATTCCATATGTATCGCGCACACATTTTACATTACATTCGAGTATAATACACTATACCAGTATTACTATACCACTATTACATAAACAATAAACAACAAGTTATATCGTATATTTTTCGTATTCGTCGTCAAAGCGATTTCGTAATGAGTTTTTTTTTTTTTTTTAGTGTTCTAAATGCATTAAAATAATTTTTCAAAAAAAAAAAAAATTACACCAATCCTATATAATCCTATATAACCATCTATACTTCAGAGTTGTAAATATAGGAATACTTTTACAAAGCTTTTGAGTAAGTAAAAAATAATAAATATATATTTAGAGCAATCATCAATTGTACTCATGTAGCCAATGTATTATATAGTAACTATACTCAAATAATAAACATTAAAAAGTGTTTGAAACAATTTGAAAAAAAAAAAAATCATTTTATTTATATTACATGTAGTATACATATATATCTATATATAGCATATAGGTAAGTAGCTCAGTATAGTATATAAATACCCAATAATTATATAATTAATAATCTGACGGCAGCTTTTTGGAAATCGTAAATATATAAAATATTGTAGTTCTCAACGTTTTCTGTAAACAGAAGTTGCATTATGTACAGCCCGGTATGCCATGGGCATAATCACAGATTTTAAACTTTGATCTGTGCCATAATAACTTATTTGATTTTACAATATTACATATATTTTATATATATATTTTTTTTTCATAATATTATATTATTTATATTATAATCTATGAAATGTGATATTTTAATTTCTAACAAAATAATATTACATGAGTAGGTATAATTGGTTTATAATATAGAAATTTTTTAAGAAAAATTAGTACCATTAAAAATTATTTAAATATTACTCAAATACAAGAAAGCGAAATATATTTGATTCCAATTTATATTTTACGAATATTTTTACTCAAATACTTAACAACTCTGACTATACTGACCGTGATATGATATTATATTATGTACTTGAGTACACGTGGGTCATCGTATATTTTACAATATACGCTTCAGAAAAATTGACAGGCAGAGGAAGTTATCGTGTACACCCACAGTACAGGGTGTTCGATAAGTAACTATATTATGCTCTTGTTACACGAAAATATTACTCGTCAAGAAATTGATTAATCTTTCACGTCATGCACAGAAGCTTTTCATATGGGTTTTCAGAAGTTCACAAAATACGTGTATCTACTATTAATAATACAAATTTATACTTAATTTACGCCTGTTAAAAGTAACCTAGTTGAGTCCTTAATTCTAATCTTTTGATAGTTTCGTTATCCAACTGTCATTATCATCTAAACGAGTCCGACTAATAATCTAGATGAGAGTAATTCATAGAATATAATTAAAATATATTTAACTATAATTACCTATATTATATATATATATATAGTTGATTATTATAAACAAAAACCAACATAACTCTTCACATTTACAGACTTACAATTAAGACTATCCGTATATATTTTGAACATATTATAAAATTACAGTAAGTGGGAAAAAACTGGGAAATATTCTTTGACAAACGAGTGATTTGAGCATTCACATTACCTAATGAATTAAAACCACGCCTTGTATGTAAAGAATACAACTACATGTTCAAGATATCGTTATTATTGTATGTTAAAAAAAAGTTTAGAACCAGTTATAGCTGGTACAATAGCGTTTTCGCTTTTCACGATCATTTATTTCTAATTATAGTTGAATTGCAATCATTTTATAGCAGAATAAATATTTAGTTTTAATGGAGACTACCTACTTAATGTGTGCTATAAGAGCAAACTCGATTATTTTCTACTCGAGTCATTTTTCTCGCGGATCTCTAGAGACTTTGCACGCAACATCATAAAATATGTTCACTTAAGTTTATCTTCAGTAAGGATAGATGGCCTGCGTATTCGCACGTGGACATCATAAACTGATCTAACCTCTCAAAATGTCTCGATGGGCATATATATAATATACGAATAATACTCTATTCCACAAAAGAACACAAATATTTCACACATATTGTTTAGGCGAACCGGTCCTACTGCAGCGGTATTAGAGATGTTATCAGTTTTGGTTTGTGTCGCACGTCTTGTATTCTCTCGTCGTGGAACAAGAGTGTAGAAACATTTACATTATCTCGTGTAGGTGCATAAGTTCCGAATACCTACCCTGTATCATAATATTATTATCATTATTATTATTATAATAATCGTTGCGTTATTGCCATGCGACGGATCACGTGCCGCCATCGCCGCCATGTTTTCCGCGCGCACGGGAGCTGTCTACACGCTTAAGGAAGTCGTGGACGGTTTCGCAAATAATTTATATTCTATCAATCTATAATATTATACGAGTTTGTAAAACAAAAAACGTTTTATTATTATCGTATAAATGTATATTGTATACAGTATATAATTGTATGGTGGGAGAGTAATGCACAGGACGCATTTCGTATGCCATAAGAACCCGATAAAACGTATCACGTTTAAAACACATTCCGTCAGCTTCCTGCAGGATCGTAATGATAATAATAATAATAATAATAATGGTACGTGATGCGTTCTTTTTCGATATATTACGCGGCAGTGTCCATACAGTCCGTACGCGCGTCCACCCCGGATAATTTATTCAGCATTAGCGCTTTTAGGATTTCCGTTTACGACTCCGAAACAAAAAAAAAAAAAAAAAAAAAAAAACACACACACACACACGTAGTATATATAATAATAAAACCTTACAGGTTCATACCTTATACATGTATGTGTATGTGTAAGGTAAGGTTACATGCACTGCAGCACATATTATATACGTGACTGCTTTGGGGCCATAAACGGTACGGAAAAATATTGACATTTCCTGTTTGTGTGGGCCGAATTTCGTTTAGTTTTTATTTTATTTTTTTTTCCGTTTGTTTCAGCGAGAGACGCTCGTCGGATGTGCGTATATATGTGCACCTTATATGTGTAATCTTCGTTCGGACGAAAATTAAGACGAATCAGCCATAAAATGTAATATACCGTACCTGTTATGTAATACCCCAGTGTTAAATCCAGTTAATACTGTTTCATAGGTAGAGGGGATCGTCGTTCAATACAAACTTGAGTTTTTGGATTGTACAGCCGATAACTCAATATGAAATTTGCGACAAAAGTGCAAGAAATTCATGAAGATATTGCACCTGATCCCTTAGAAGGGTTGCGCAAATCAGAGTCTTATAGTAATACCCGAAACATTGTGATCCAGATACAGATAGTAAATGTTAGTCCATCGACCCTTCGGTCCTCGGACAAGATAGTGTATTATTTGAAATTTGAAATTCTGAACAAAGTTTGGTGATATTATTTAACAATTAAAAATTAAAAATCGGTAAATAATTTTTTTTTTGTTATTTCCTATTTATAAAAATTTCTTGTCATAAAACGTGGTTTCCTTTCACTCGTGTAACTAGTAGGAAAATCAAAAACCGCTAACTAGAACGAATTTGCCATCGAAAAACCTCTTTACTCCAATGTAAACAGATGTAAAAAAAACACATCATTGTAAAAACCTATTGGTTCCTCGCTTCACATTGGTATCTAAATTTACTCAAATAATGTATTTTTAATTTTTGCAGTTAATTAGAATTTATTTATTTATTAAATTTTTTTATAATTATACCATGTATTAGATAAGTATATCATAACACCGTTTATATAAATTTAATTTTTCTAGTTCAGAATGCAGATATATATAATAATTATTATTATTATATAGTATATTATATTGGTGTATCATTTTAAAATGATTAACTATAGTATTATCAAATTTTTTTAATAAACCCCTCTCCCGGAAAAAAAAAACATCCAAATTAAACACTGATATAACGACCAATTACAGGTATATAACATAATATCGTGTAGGTATATTAAAATTTAATACACGATCTACATATTATATTGACTGTATAATATTCGATATTATATAAGCCTATAATACGTGCTTAATGCGTATATGCACACATAACCGAACACATATAATATTGTTATTGTTGGTTTTCACTCGTAATTTTGTTTTTATTTTTTTTTTTTTTTTGACGGTCGAATTGGTCTAATTAAGTTGTTTAGTGTAGTCCGATATTGCCGTGCTCGTGACCGGTCCTCGGATCCGCGGACACGAAAATAAAATGGTAAGTATACGTAGGACGACGGGGCAAACTGCGGAACAACGGGCAGTGGTGGGGGGGATGAAAAGCAAGAAACCAAAAAAATATATGAAAAAAATAAAAAATAAAAAATATAGAATGTTTTTCGATCATTTCAGCAAGACCCCCGATCGAATAATTACGACCATTAAAAGCAATTAGAAAAGACCGCGTGCACACGCGTCGGACATACCGGCCACGCTATGAACTAGTTATTTTTCTCCGTTGCTCTTTTAATAATAAGAAAACGGTTTTTTAAAAGAGGATAACACACATATCATTAGCCGTTTAAAAGATTTCTATATAATAACGACGATCGAGCCCTGTGCCGCGGACGGTTCCCACGTTTGTAAGGTCACAGACCCACCGCTCCAAGGTTCAAACGCGCATCCAAGCTAGTTTCAATACATATACACATCACACATACACATGTATATATATATATATATATATATTATGTATATATATGCATGTATGTAAGTATATTATATATATATATATGTACATGTATGTCGTATAAGTGTGTATATACGTATATATGTGTACTTACCGTTTAGCCCATTCTACCACCATCGTGAATCGATTTTATCCTATAGCCAATTATATATATATATATATACATGTGTGTGTGTATGTGTGTGCACATATCGGTCAATTCAAAATCGATAATAATATAGTGTAAGACATAAGTAGGTATATCTGCAGAGATTACAACCGTGATCCGAGTATAAACCAGCATCCTGCAATTGTGTACCGTATAACAAAATTTAGGATAAGCCCATGAATTGTTGATTTACCAGTAGTTTGCATTAACAAATTTTTGTATTTTACGAGGATTTTTTAAATGACTTTCGAGTAATTAGCATACATAGATAAAATAAATAATGTACAAAATATACCCCAAAATGTACTAAAAGTACTTTTACCATGTTCGCACTTACACGTGTATAGTTTCCGAGCCAAGTTCAAAGGAAAATGGATTTTATAAAACATTTTTTTAAATGTAATTTTAGATTTCTAAACATAAATCTGGACACCTAATTTAAGCCCCGATGCGTTCGTCCGTCTATTCGCCTCACTGTCCGTAGTACGCCCGTTCTAACGATACGTTGTCATATAATATTATGTAGTTTATAGTAACTAGTACCTAGTACCTAGTATATGTATATGTAGTATTACTAGTATCTATATACTTTAGTTACGGGGTACATTGTTGGTTTGACAATCGATTGTCCACACATTTTTTTATTCACTGCAATTACGAAGAAGACAGAAAACGTGAAATTTAGAATGCTCGAAGAGAATACGAGTGTGTTTTTCTAACAATCGTTTGTTTTTCTTTACAATTCATTTCTATGTTTACTATTATCAATTATATACAATTTTTATTCGTTTTGTTGGTTTTAGGTATCTATACATCGTAGATTAAACACATTTTTTGACGGAATGAGGACGGAAGAAAGATTCAACCCCATAAACTCATTTTTATAAAAAATATAATACATATTATTCTTCTGAAGCTTTTACAGTCTATATAAGACCTTTGTATGCCTCCACTTCTTCCTTCACAAACTTTTTTTGTTTTTGCTGTATTTCATTCTTACTCCTCACTCCTTATGAGGAAATATTCTTTAATTTTGTTTATCCATTACTGTCTAGTACAACCTCTCTACATTTTCCCATTTACTTTTCCTACCATGTATTCCTTAGTGATGACATACAAAAACATGATCACTTGAGTTTTTAGATCATTAGTATTACACCTGAATATTGGGTTTTCAATAAATTTGTCGTACTTCTTTATTTTTTTCTACTTGGCACTTCCAAAATCGAGCCACATATCTGTCTAAAAAAAAATTATATCTTAGTGTCCTTTTTTTATAGAGCATACTTCACATACGTATATGAAAATTGGTTACAGAAAGCTCAAGTAATAGAGTTTATTGATTCTCTTAGATATCAGTTTTGACTTGAATCTTGCTTTTTTTTTTAACTCTAATATTTACTTTCAATATTTTCAGCTTAATTTCGCAATACATATTGTTACAATTATTATTTATATTAGGTTCCATATGTTTTAATTATTAATCATTTGTTGCAAAATATAGTTCTCACATTATATGCATTTTTACAGTTATTTTCTCTTAATTCTCTACAGATATTAGGATAATAATAAAACAAATTTTAATTTATAAATTATTTTTATTGTACTAAATTTTTGAAAAGGAGTCTTCGTATAATTTTAAACTTAATTTGAAAAACGTTTGGTCAAACACGCGGCAATAATATTATGATATATTACATTGAATTAGTACCTACTCGTATATTATATTCGTGAGAAAACAAATTTCGGTAGAACGAAAAAAAAAAAATAATGCTAAAAATTTCGAACAAAATAAATCGGTTCGTGTTATTGCCGACTGGACGATTTCGCGTTAATCGTGTCCATAGCGGTCAACAAACCGTTTTTTTTCCCGTGTTTTAAATTATTATAATACTTTGCTGAAAATAAATCGAAAACTCGTACACATTCGTTATCTTCTGCCTTCCCTGCACGGGCCGTGTAGTTTGTACAATGACAAAATTAATTTTCAGCGACGCGATCAGGTCTGGAGGAGCATTTCGTATGTCTATGGACAGCACGATTAAATTTATGTCACTTTTGTAAACGAGTTTAACGAGAAAAGTCATCCGAAATAAAATGAAAAAAAAAAAAACCATTACATTACCGAATAGAATAAAAGCCAATCTAAAAATAATACATATAATAAAAATACACACGCTGTTGTGTACTTTTTTGAATACATTTATTTTAATTTATTTATAATCACAACTGTCCGAACGTATACCGACCGATTTCGTGATCTTAATGTCGTCTGAAACAACGTGCGTAATACGTTAATAATATTATTATTATAATATTTTAGTCATTTAGTACATATGCTGGTTATATTATATTATGCGTCCATGGGCGTCCATTAGGGGGGGCAAAACAGGGACATGTCCCCCCCTGGCTTTTCCGTACCTACTGTAAAAATTTTATTTAAATTATATTAAATCACTAAATCCAGTAGATAGGTACTATAATATTAT